>VDFB02054975.1:0-22702 GCA_007258455.2 Sequoia sempervirens
AAAATCTTTATTTTCCAGCCATGTTGGATACTATGTTATTTGATTTTCAAAAAATCTGACGTGAATCTTCCTAAACTTCATCTTGAAAAACTTCAATTGTGCAATTTTTTTTGTTTTGTATAAACAAAAACTACACCAATTGAGGAAGACAAATGAAATGTTTATCTATTTCAACGACCCATCTTTTCAGGTCTTCTTCTAATGCAACTCTACTATTGTTTAAAAAAGTAAATTGTTTATAATTTTATATTTATATTATGTTGTTTAAAGTTTAAACATTAGAGATTTTTAAAAAATTAAAATTTATTCTTTAAATATAAATAAAATTTATAAATATATATTTAATTGTTTATTCTTTCCTAAATTATTAATATTATCTTAATTTATATTTACTTATTTGCTTTTAAAGTAATGAAAATTTCCTCTAATAACTTAGAAAATATACATGTATGTTTTTTTTATGAATGTTGTATCTTGTCGTATCCATATTGTAGGTCTTAAAAAAATGGTCCTATCCATATTTGATACCGTATCCATGTCCATGCAACTTTGGTTGTGACAGATTTAGCTCGTGTTTGTAAGTTAGCTAGTTTGATGATAGAGTGCTTACAAACATTTTTTTTGGACTCCATGTTGTGCACATGCTTTGAATAATGCTTTGAAAGACATTGGCAAAATAGATTGGGTGAAGGTAGCAATGGCCAAAGCTAGAGATATACAAATGTTTGCATGTAAACCATCACACTTCACTTGCACTATTATGATCTTATTCAAAGAAAGAATTCCTCAAACCAGCTGAAACTAGATATGCTAGCTATTTTATTTTGCTGGAGAGAGGTAAAGGATGCTCTACAATCCATGGTGGTTTGTGGAGTCGAAAAAGTTGTCTCAATCAAAGACAAAAGGGAAGGTGGAGAGAGAAAGGGTGCTTAATGACACTTGGTGGTCCAATATTAGGTAAGAAAAACTGTTTGAATTTGTACTTTGTTTTACTTTTTAGTTTCAAATTTTTATTTACATTATTAATAGTGTTAATCATTAATGTCAATTTTTAATTTTAAAAATTTTAAATGTTGCTTGCAGATATATTTGCTCTATCATTTCACCTATTGTGGGGGTAATCAGGTTTGTGAATACAGCCTCTCCTAGCCTTGGAGAGATTTATGAGACTTTTGATAGCATGCTTGATTAAATGAAGCAAGCAATTCGTGAGAAGGATCCTGGCTTGCAATTCTATGAGGAGCACATTAGGCCTATTGTCACAAAGAGGTGGAACACAATGAACAACCCTCTTCATATGGTTGCCTATGCTCTTAATCTGAAGTGGTATGCACCTTGACCTAGCTGAATGCTTTTGAGGACGATGAGGTAATGGAGGGGCTTATGACAGCCCTTCGTAAAATGTAAAGCACCAAAGAGGCAAGCATACTTTGAGAATGATGGCTTTAGAAAACTAGGATGGATAGGGCCACTATTGCACAAAATAACCCCACTAGATAGTGAAAATTTCATGGGAAGGACACACTAGAGTTGAAACAACTTGCTATTCATTTACTCTCACAAATTGCTAGTTCCTCTGCTACAAAGAGGAATTGGTCCACATATGGCTTTATCCACTTGATTAAGAGGAATAGGCTTACCTCAAAATGGGCAAAAAAACTAATTGTAGTTCGTAGTTCCTTGAGACTTCATGATCAGTAAACTATTGAGTATCAACAAACTCCAACAACACATTGGGATGTTGATCCTAAAGATGTTAGGTAGATTGACGAGGAGGTGCAACCTTGAATGGTTGGATGTTCCACTTTAGGCAAAGAGTGACAGCGACTCAAATAGTTCTTTTGATGTTGATAGCCCGAATGAGGCATAGTCTCATAGATTGTTGTATTTTGAAGTTTGAGACTTTGAGTTACTTTGACTTTAATTTTAAAATTTAAACAACAAAATGCTTTAATGCTGCTGTCAAGAATCTCATGATATTTTGTTGTTGTTTATGCTGTTGTTATACTACTTTATTGAAGTTTATAATACTATTTGAAACAGGGAAAAATAGGTGTTTTGGTGGTTTGAAAAAATGTAAAATATGTGGGATGAGGGACCTATTTTCCTCATTTCATTAGGAAATGAGATCCACACAAAGAATTTACTTACATCCATTAGGTGAGTCAACTCAATGAGTGAATCTTCATATTTCCTTTTTGTGTGGAGGACAGGGTCAGGTTCACCAAGTACTTTTGGGAGAAAGATTAAAAATAGCAAATCAACCCAATTATGTCAAATTAAACTTGAAATAGTAATATTAAACTCAATATAAGCAGAACCAGAAATTGAATTGTAGATCTGGGAAGGGCAGAACTGTGTTTACTAGTCACCAAAAGTGAGTTTCTGAAGGCTGACTGGGACTCATTCGCCCAAGGGCGAATGGGTCCACTGTCAGAGTTTTTCTATAACTTTCAGGAGCCTTTGATGCAGATCTGAATCTTCCAATTTGTCCATGTGGTAGTGTCAGAATGTCGGAAATAATTTCTATAGATGAGTTTCCGTGAGATGACAACAATTATGACAACTTTTGCAACTTTGTCGACTTCTCCAAATTTGCTCTTCAAGAGATCTTCAATCTTTCTTCCACCTAGATCGGCAAACACAACATAAGAGGGAAAAATTGTTTGTTTTTGGTGAATGAGAATTTGCCTTGGTCAAACCCTATTTTGGTAATCAAACCTTGAAACGAATAAAAGCATGAAAGAGAGAATGAAGAATGAGCAATGCTATGTTACCACTCAACAAACCCTTAGATAAGTCCTTGAATGAAGGTCTGCAACTTGCATGAAATGGCTTCAATGTTCAATGGATGTGGATCTTGAACTTTGGATCTTGCATGAAATAATGCCTTGAATGCTTGATTAGATCATGAAACCTACATCACAATCTTAGCTCCAAAAACATGCATCATGCAAGAAGACTTTGATATGACAATTGGACCTTGAATGCTGCAGTAAAACTCTGATAAATTTGCCTTTGAATGCCTTTAATTTCTCTTGAAAATGCTCTTGAAATCTCATAAACTTGCTAGGTGCTTCTCAAAATCTTCTAGGTGAAACATAGTGAAATAACTTTGTATTTATAGGTATGTATCCTTAATTTCCCGAAATTCAAATATCACAAGCCAACATTGAATTATAGATTTGAATATGTTAAAATATCGCCAAAAATATAATTTAAATTTAGGTCCTAAGGTTTAGGGAGGACCTATGGGCAAATGGGTCCTATTGATGCATGTTTTGTGACACCAAACATCAGAATAAAATGCCCAAAGACACCCTATCCTCTCTTGAAAAACCACCACGTATGCTAAGATTGCGAGAAGATCATATGGTGATTCCAAGGTTCCTTATGTCAGGTCTTGACGTGTGGATAAGCTCAATGGTCGTTGTGATATGCTGGTAATACAAAGGGACTTATGCTAGGCTCGTTCAATTCACAATGAAGGTTTAGGCAATGAAGCTCTATTGTTTGGATCTTGGATCAAACAAACTGAAAAAAGGAGACAAGGGTTTAGAAGTTCTAATCTACTTCCTAAGAATTCAAGAGACGGTATTAACTTGGTGAAACCAATAACCACACTTTGCTTCGCCACGCTCAACAACAACTACACAAAATGGGTGCAATCTTCAAGGGAGTGTGCTTATGATTTTCACGTCATGAATAACTACCATCAAATCGAACAATATTTATCCAAACAGAAGTTAAGCATCCACAAAGTAAGCTCAGGCTAACTTTACGCATTGAACAAAAATCATCCATTCAAAGAAAGTATGAGCAAAAGTTTCACCATAATCAATACTTATCAGATCTTGCATTCATCTAACATACATGAAATAAAATCTAAACTATGATGAGGGATAAGAACCATGCCATCTCCAAAATAAGAGAAGTAATCACCATCAAAACAATGCATGCATTACGTATTACTTTGGCAGTCATATGCAACAATTTACTTATCTTAACATGTTTTGCAACATGCTCCCATGCTTTACAAATGAGGGATGAGCTCAATTTATAGGCTCCCCAATTACAATTCAATGGCCAAGATTGATTTAGGATCAACGGTCAAGATAAAAATAAAACCCTAATTAGGGTTGGTCACAACTAACTCCTTTCTCGACCAATGAGAAAATTACATTCGAGGACACTTGTCCTTTTGCTAAATATGAACCCACAATAAAATAGAAAGTTGTTGCATGTTGATTTGGAACAATTTGATTGGTTGGAAGATGACGAGGCGCCACCTCAGTGTGTTGGATGTCTTCCTTGGTCACTTCGTTTTTCTTCCACGTTCTTTCCTTAGAATATTTTCCTTGCCGATGACTTTGTCCTTTGTGCTTGTTCCTTCCTAGCTTTGATCTTGGACTCGCTTTGAGACTTTGATTTCTTCTTCTCGCCTGTATTGGAAGTCTTGCCTTGGAGCACATGTTTAGACTTGAAGTTATTAAGGTTTTCTTTCTAGATTGCTTTGAAATTCCTTCAAGTGCCTTGAATTTGGAAAGGAACTCCCATGTGGATTTGTCTTCAATTTTGAATTTGGCTTGTGCTATGTAGGACAAATTCCATCCTTTGACAAGGATTTTATTCACTTCCTCTTTATTTTCCTCTTCATTCCTCTTGTTTTCCTTCCAATACTTAGTCAATTTTCTGAATTTTTCTCCTTGGGCGGACTTTACTTTGATCTCGCCATCCACTCTTTATGCCAAGGTCGGACTTTACTCTTCTTGTGTCGTCCATCCAATACTTAGTCAATTTTCCTCTTCATTCCTCTTGTTTTCCTTCCAATACTTAGTCAATTTTCTAAATTTTTCTCCTTGGGCGGACTTTACTTTGATCTTGCCATCCACTCTTTATGCCAAGGTCGGACTTTACTCTTCTTGTGCCAAGTCGGACTTTACTCTTCTTGTGTCGTCCATCCATTGCGCAAGGTTGGACTTTACTCATATTTGGACAATCATTTCTTGGGCAAGGTCGGACTTTCCATTGGTTTAAACGTCTTTCTTTCTAGCCAAGTCGGACTTTATTCATCTTATGCCAAGGCAAACTTTGCTAACACTTAAACATTTTTCTCTCTTGGCCAAAGTCGAACTTTGAAGTGGTTTGGACATCCTTCCCTTGGGCAAAATCGGACTTTGAGCTGCTTTGGACATTCTTTCCTTCTATCCAAGTCAGATTTTCTTCTAGCTTGGACATGCCTTACTCAAGGGAAGTCGAACTTTAAGATAATCTTGATATTTTGCCCATGGCGGACTTTGGAACTTCATATGTATTTTACTTAGCCAAAATTTAAATTTCACTTTCTAAGGTATCAAATACTTAGTCAATTTCATGAAATTTTCTTCCTGAGGGTGTTAATACTTAGCCAAAGTGCCAATACTGAGAGAATTTCTTAAGTTTTTCTCCCTAGGCATCCATACTTAGCCAAATATTGAGACTGGGCGGACTTTCTTCACTTCATGCCATGCCTTCCTTGAGGTGGGTGGACTTTCTTCTAGCTGAGACACTTCCTATCCAAGTGTTGGCGGACTTTGGAGATTTTCTTCCATTTCTCCTTCTTTCCATGGTGGACTTCAAAAGTTTCTTGCCATTGCTGGGCGGACTTCCCTTTAGGCTTTCCATACTCCATTTTTGGCATGGCGGACTTTCCAATGAGCTTTCCATTCCCATTCAAGGTGAGGGCGGACTTCATCAAGTGTTTGGATATGCCTTGTATGCCTTGGGCGGACTTGTCATTGCTTTGTGCCATGTCTTTCTTGAGTTGGGCGGACTTAGCTTAATGTTATGCCATATGGATGGGGCGGACTTTGCCTATGATCAAGCCATATCACATTCCAACTTGGGTGGACTTGGCAAGGTGTCAAGCCACTTCTCTTCTTCCTATGGCAGACTTTGCCCATGTTCATGCCATTCCTCTTGGGCAAACTTGCCACATACTCGCGCCATTCCCTGTTCAAGCTTGGGCGGACTTTACCACTGTTCATGCCATGGTGGTGGGCCGACTTGTCTCAAGTTCATGCCATGATTAACACTTAGGCGATTTTCTGGCCTTCATCTGGTTCATTTGAAATTTCTCACTTATTTCCACTTCGGGGGTCTTCTGGAGATGACAATGTTGAAAGTTGAAACCATGACCCAAGCACTTTCCAAAAATAGAAACCTTCCCAAAATAGGAACTTTCCAAAAATAAATCCCTGAAAAATAGGAAGTCCAAAATAGGCTAAAAGTGCCAAAAATAAAGTCCCTAAAAAATAGGGGGCTAGAGTGAAAATCCCAAAAAAGTAGGTGTCAGAATTGACTCAAACGACAGGCGATCCTCATCCTCCAGGCCTTCTAAGCATTCTGATGATGTTTGTGCACTAATTCGGGCTCAAATTCTCTACTTGGCTCGGGTGATTACTCAAAACTCTAACTTCTCATTGTAAAAGACTGGTGATTGGCAGTTGCAACGCCAAGGCAGAAAACCCAAAAGAAAACAAAGGGTCCCCATTTGCAATGGGGCGATGTGTGAAAAGGTCACAACATGTCCCAGGTCCATAAACCTAGGACACACATTGCTCAATGAAAAGTGTTATGTTTAGGCATTAATGAATGTCGGATTTCCTCTTCGGAAAATGTAATTAATTAGGCTTGGAAAATGAATTAAAGGGCCGATTAAGGCATAATTAAGTTTAATTAATTAAGGGAGCCCTAAATAAGTGTGAAAGTGTAAAGGGACACCTTACAACACTAAATTAAGGCATTATTAAGTCCATGTTAACTAGGAGGGCCCAAACAAATGAGAAAATGTATAGGGATACATTTTCCGTTACTACACTATTATACTACTGCTATCATGTAAATAGTTATTGATATATATATAAATCTCTTTCTCTGTCTGCATATAATATATTTTGAAAAAGTCATCTATCATTGTCCCTTGCCGTCCCCCCATCCCCATCCCCATCCCCGAAACACCGTGGAACACAACTTCAAAAGCTTTCACACAAAAATGTATTATTCCTAAACCACTTTTCAACTCTTGGTGGCAATGTATTTCTTTTATGTTAGTAGGCTATACCTTACTATTCTTTGAATGGATCTTTGAATTAGATTACAACTATACACTATACAGCAATAGTATAAAACAAAACTTATTTTTATTTTCTTAAGTGGAGCTCTGAAGATAGAGACATGAGAGGCCCTCTCTTAAGCCACTCCAAAAAATCTTGGATATGGATAAGTTTCCGTGTGAAGAGATTGTACTCATCCTATACCAAAATTAGGTCAATGGGACTCAAGAGTACAGAAGTTTACAATAGAAAGTTCTAGGAAGAGAAACCTAGAATGGCCCCACAAAGGGGAAGAACAAAAGCAGAGAAATATGAAACAACAAGAGATCACACACATAAGTCGTAAGAGAAAAATGGGAGAATTGAGTGTGTTGTGAAAGTATTTACAAAAAATCATCATCCATGCAAATATCAAAGGAGATAATGCATGAAACAGTCATCCTTTTGAAGATGAAAATTCCGAATCAAACATAACACTATTGACCTTCTGAACATATCAAAGTATTGCTGTCAGACCAAATGAAGTCACACTACTTATACAGGCCTGCACCCTTAAAATTTATAGTAAGTAACATGGTTCAGATTTCTTACATTTGGCGCTTAGACATATCTTCTTTTGATACTCCAGCTGCAGCAGGTGTACCTTCTAGAATAACACCTTCCTATTCAATTTAAAGAAGTATACAGCAAGCGTAAATAAATAAATAACAAGTCAAACGACTCCACCATAGTTAAGTACACACTGAACAAAAAGCATAAATAAATATCAAAAACATTGTACGGAAGAACCTTGCCAAATGAAGAAACTGACAAAAAATAACAATGACATCATATCATCTCACCTTAGTCAGATAGAGGTTGCGGTGACCATGAACCTCCTTTTCTACCTTCTCTTTTGCCTTCTGATCAGCTGATGTTTTGTCTATAGCCTTCAAAATTGTCAATGGTCTTCCTTTCATAGTAATTCCTGAATCTGCTAAGCCCTGTCTTGTTTCTGCAGCCAATATAGAAGCTTCAGCTCCTTCTATCGTTTCATACTCAATGAATGCTGTGCCCTTTGGTCGCCTTCATCGTCAAATTCACCATAATTAGACCCAAAGACTATTCTGGCAACATAGAACAACCAAAAGCATCCAAATAACTATTCACAATTTCACACTACTCAGTGATGACTTAAGCTTGCAAAATTTACAACCATAATCAAGAATTAAATAATATTAAAATGACATAATGAAAATAAACTTTACATACTTTGTAAGTTGATGAAGAACACAGTGAACAGATTTAATTTTCCCAAAAACTGAGAATCGTGTTTTTATCTCTTCACTATTGATGTCAAACAGAAGATTACTTATAAATATTGTTTTTTGTAAGCTCTCATCTTTTTGTGTGCAAGAACCCTTTTGAACAGCCATTTCTGCTCCACTGTTAGCATTTTCTTCTTTGAAATCCACATTTGTAGTTTTACTCATGGAAATCTTTTTATTTTCAGGAACCATTGCCCTTGCTCCAGTGGACTCTTCAAAGTTATTTTTGACACTTGAAATCAAGGTGCAATCCTCTTTTGCATGAGAATTAATGATATTGCTGAGTACTTTCTTTGCTATGTCAACCTCCTTTAAGATGTTCAAATGTTCTGCCCCAGCTTTTCCATCATCTTTGATAGATGCAGTGTTAGTATCAGGCCTGTGTTCATCAACGCAATTATCATGTATTTGTATGCTAGAGGCAGGATATCCCTCTAAATTGTTGTCCGATTCATCCTCACTAGCTGTATCATTATCCTCTAGGTCAGACACTTCACTGCCAGAAACTTCACCTCCTATAGCAAAGACATCAAATCATTGATCAGAAATGTATTCAGCAAACATCATGTATTCACTCTCAAATGACTACAACAAATATCCCATAGCCATTTACCTTATTACTGATTGTTAATGAAAACTGTAACTTGTAAAACAGTGGCATGAATAGAAATCTGAGACTCAATGAAGCTTCATAACAATGAGGAGACACAAAAAGCAAAAGATCCTTTGTACAGATTTCTTTCTCTCCAACCATATACAGCAGTTTTAGCAAGGACTTGGGGTTTAACATGTTACAAAATGCTAACAATATTGAACAGAAGTAGAACTTTCTCACTGGCCTTTTATTTCAAAGACAAGAAAGACTTCTTGCAAACTATGCCTGACATCTGCATAAATGTTTAGCTATGAAAACATGGAAATTTAACATGCTTGATTATAGCTAATTAATTTTGCTAACAAATTGGAATTTCTGTATGCTTCTTTCAGTCTTTGTGCCTGTCTTCAAAACTACACAAGTTATTTTCAACAAAACTTCATGACAATCAACCTGAAGCTTCAAAGAACATTCAACTAAATTGGTTTGTTTTACAGTGAAGCTGTAGTATTAAATACTAATTGTAAACTAAAGCACCATAACAACCAGACAGGCAAGTTTAGATACTTGTAAATCAAATTTCCCAAATAAGGGATCCATAGCAAGATAAATGGGATGCCAGAGAAATATTGCATCAATTAGTTTACATGCTGTCAAATCCCTCAATATAGGCATGGAATAGGGGAAAAGAACAGAAAATTAATCAACAAAAAACAAGATAATAAAAGAGGAGCCAACTCACACATCAAATCCCTCCAACTTTAACAAGAGGCCATGAAGAATCTAAAAAGGAAACAATTTACTAAAACTTTTGGAGCTTTATGGAACTCACTGATGCAGGACTTGCCCTGTCCCAAGGCAAGTCTATTCTGCCAAGGCCCAAGTATTCAGAACTGAGTCCTGGCCAGTCTGTACAGACTCATGGGACTGGCCAAGTCCCAATGGGTAGACTCAGCCAGTGGAAAGTTAAAAAAGTAAAACAGATATAAATAGATAAATTTAAAAATAAAAAACTAGAACCTATATGCTAATACCCTAAAACACATCTACAACACATCAATATGCCACTCATATCATTTGCACACAGAAATAAGGAGAAAAAAATATATTTGAAGAAAAAATCAGCAAGCAGATTGGGCATCAAACATTGATTAAATTGAGCATGTGCAGGTTTGTAGCAACCCACAATGCATTTCATCAAATTTGAAAAAACATTTTGAATCTTTCCTTTTTTCATTTGGTATGTCTTCTATGTTGTTACTTTTTCCCGTTTTGAATTCATAAAATGAGAAACAAACTTCATTTTTCCTTCTTTTTTTCTTGTTCCATAATTAACTTTTTCTCTTTTCATCTACAAATCCTAAATGTTAATTAATTTTTCCTTTGTTTTCTTTTGCAACCTACTTAAAATTTACAAATTGTTATAACGTTGGCACCAGTTAAAAAGAATTCAAGTTGGAAGCATACCACCCCAGAGGCTAAAAAATGGGAGTTGGTTTGCAATTATTGGAAACAGAATATTAATGGAAGCAGCATTAATCTCCTCAAATTTCGCCTTGCACACATACTTAGGCAAGATCTTTGTGCACACAAGTGTCAGTTGATGTTATACACAAGGTCCAAACTCAGTTAGATTCTTTTGAGGAGAAAAAGGACCTAAAAAGAGACAAAAGAGAAAAGATGCCAGCCACAGGCCAAAGTCAAGGAGACTCTTCTACTTCTATGATTCCTCCATTCCCTTGCCTTCAGGCATTAATGGTAGTGTTGGCCCTGGAATTCACAGATCTAGATTCGATTCATATGTTGTACCATCATGTAAGATACTGGACTAGTTTTTCCCTGTATTTTGCTAAGTGTTTAACAAAATGCCACAGAACCAGAGCGGTGATATATCTTCTGTATTTTATTTTTGCTACTTGGGTTTTTATTTCATCAATTGTTTGACAGAGCATCCTATACATAATGCATAAAAGATAATTTGATGATGAACCAAGTCATTAAGTTTCCACAGTAATGAACTCAACATTAATATTTATTGCCAGAATAATATTTACTGTTATAGCTGAAATTAATACAGAGCTAAGTAAATAATTATCTAACCGCAAATTATTGAAGACTGCAGATTACATAGAAAACCCTTCCTTTAATATCTATGACCATCAATTGGAGAAATTATTGAATCAGACATATAAGTGGCTGGGTCATAACAGAGATCCCACGACCACTCCCAATAGCACAGAAAGTTACTTTGTTTGTTGCAGCGACCACATGTAGTGTCCAGGTGAAGGTGTGACCTGTAGGTTGGGTTCTTCAGCTAGGCACCAATTCCCAAGTCTGCAATGACTGTGATTTGGTGTATGGAAGGAAATAACATCTTATTCTCTTCACTCGACCCAGGATTCTATGCAGAGCAATAAATATTACTGCTGATATAGTGGCTAGCAAATGGAATGCCAACTTCTCCCTTAATTGCTATTTCTTACTCAAATGCTCCCACGCTTGCAGAGATATCATCTGGAAGCATAAATCCTCAAAAATTCACAAAAATCACAATTTAAAAAAAAACTCCGGCCGAAACAACTTTTTCCCCAAAAAATCGCAATTTAATCAGTCACAATTTTCAACGATGTTCAATGATTTTTAAGGGTTTAAATTGAAAAAAAAAAATTGCCCAACCAACCTATCACGAAACCCCGGTCCCTAACCATGCAAAATTGCTATTTAATTGGGGTTTTTCATTGTTTTTTAATTTTTAGCACAGAACTAAGCACTGGCTGCTGGGACATGGTTCACCATCAAAAATTCGCTAGATTTCATCAAGTTGCTAAAGAAAATCATAGGTAGGCGACCTTGAATGGACATATATTTCTAATAGATGTTAAGGACATTAAAATAGAGACACATTTTTTGGTATGCTTCTACATTTGATGTTAAGAACATTAACATGGAATGGTTAAGAGCTGTGCTGCTTTTTTCTCTATATTCCACACTGCTGTCATTTGCCTTAGGCTCATAGTAATGCTTTGCATGTATATAAATCCAAAGTCACAATTTAGTGGGAAATAGTAGACAATATCATAAATACTAAGGCTTCTATCTGATTTTTTTAACATATCTAAACTTTATAAGAGTACTTGCCAAAAGTAAATATAGAAAGGCAGATGTAACTGAAACAAAAATCTATTGGCTTGATATCAACCTAAAGAGGTTTGTTTTCTTGGAATTCTTGTGATTCTAATTATTCAAAAGAATTTTAACATTTCAATTGTCAACAATAATACCAAGGTGGTTGTTCAGATTATCAAAGTTAGGTTCGGACAAATTTCCTTTTCAAATGCTGGCAAAGTGTGATAATTTGGAGCTTCAATTTGACACTGGCCATCAAGTTCTAATGACAAGTGGGCAGGGTGGTGACAATTGTATAATCAAGTGGGAAACAAAAGTATATACATAACAGTATATAGACATTGTGGAACTGGAAGCTGAATGGTTCCTATCAGAAAGATAAAAATCAGCTTGTAGTGCTGAAAGAAATGAATTGTAGAAATATTTTACATCAAATGAAGGATTGTTTTGGTTATATCTAAATTTCCTATATATTTTACAGGCTTAATGCTTTGTTAATTGGTAAAATTCGCTGCTTAAGTGCATGCCTTGCACTTGTTAGGGAACTACATTCCATTTAGGATTGTCATATACATGGAGGTTCAAAAGGCCTGCAAGGAGTACAATAGCAATACATGAATGCTTTAGACATATATAGTGTACCATTACATGCATGTTAAATAGGTATCAGGCAAACTAATACATGCCTTGAGAGAAGTCATGCCCTAATCTTGTGGGCTTATCTTAATTATTCCCGAAGCAGGCCTCATATATTTTTCCTTTAACGGTGCAATAGATTTCAGCAGCAACTGTCCCATTGAAAGGGAATGTTCCTTGTGCTTTGATTTTCCATTGAAACTTGTATCTATAATCTCTCAAATTCTCAACTCAAAGTCCATCAATGTTTTTAACTTCATCCACTTAAATGCAAAATCAAGGAAAATTTACTTGAATAATAATAGTAAAAATTGTGGCTCAAATAATTGCTCTCTTCTTTTGTACTAGCAGGTCTTTATTATCTAATGGAAAAATATTTAACACTCCCTCTACTGTTTTACAAATCTGCTAAAATAGTTATCAATGAGAACATTTCAATATCATTTATGGTCTTTTGAGATGCAAGATTTTGTTTCAAAAGCATTTTCTATTATTCTATCTTGAGTTATTTGATTCAAAACCTATTAAGTTGAACTTTGCAATTGCTTCATTTTTCATATAATTTCCCTTTCACATTCTTCATATAGTTCTCTTTGACACTGTTCTAGAAATTGCAAGTACTATTAAATCACAAATATTAACCAATTGATTACCGTTTTGTAATTTATGATGTCTACTCAGCAAAGGAAAACTGCTTTTTTAATAGCTTTCTTGATATTGAGGATTTTGAGATTCTAGAGGCCAACTTGGATAGTCATGAGGTTGAACGACTTAGGAGAGGCTCTAAACCAGGAGCTTCATCATCAGGACCTGTAGCCCTCTAGCATAGCTCTATTTGTAGTAGCAAGAGTCATTGGCTACGTTTGATTTTTGGAACTTTGTACTTAGGTTATAGGTTGACTTTGTACAAACTATATTGTCATTACAATTTTGTCAGTTGCAACCATCTAGTTATTGTTTATGCACTATGAAGTATGCTTTGTGCAATACAATGTAATCAAAAATATGAATATAAACAACAAAATCCTATTTTCTACAATTCATGGGTTAAACTCTCTATTTTATTTGCTCTCTATATCTCTATGTTATGGAAATGCCCTTAAATTTCAAATAAAAAAGTCTCTTTTTCTACAATTTTTTAATTTTTTTGTTTTAAATATGACTTTTTCTCAATTTTTTCAAAAAATCTTATTCCTTTGGTTTGCCGATTTTTTTCCCAAACAATTTTTTGCTGCTATGGTCCTTTATTTAGATCCCACGTCCTCCTATAAAAATTGTGAAAGGAGTATGGGGTCCCACAAATTCAACTAGAGTTTCCAACGTCAATTCAACCTTTAGCTAGTGAATAGTGTGGCCAAGTACTACAATAATATCCCAAAAATAAGGGCAACTGATAGGTCAACCAAGTTAATGTTGGAAAGGTGGTGGCCAGGAATTATGCAAATATAAGTTTAAAATAAATCGCTAGCCCTTTCCTTTTGTCAGTGATTGCCCTAGAAATCTAATATTCCAATTGGGTGTGGCTGGATAGATTCTTGCCCTTCAAGCTCATACCACAGTCTATTTTGAAGCTTTCTTCACGACAATCTCTTAAAAATTTCTTGCAAATAATTTCAGAAATAAATTTCGACTTACTTTCTAGGCATGGTATAAATTGAAGAAAATATTTAATTTGATACCTGGCACAAATCTCCTCGATCATTCCACATTACACACACCTGTGAATCCTGAATGAATCCACCAACGATTGGCTAGGAGGGTTTTTGTCCTTGAAACTAATTTTGTCATAAGGTTTTCGTCCTATGGCAAAAGATGAACAATTGCTCACCTCTCCAATCTGCTATTGGTAAAAATAAAATGTCAAGAATCCTTTTCCTTCCCAATTCTCCTCTTCATATACCTTTTTCAAAAATAATAAAATATTATTTTTAATAGCCTTTTAATTTACCGCCTAAAGTGACCCTTTTGATTTAATTTAACTTATTTTGGGTCCATAATGAAGTCACTTTTACGTCTCCTTATAATAACCTCTTCTTAAATAATTAAATATAAGTTGTCTTCTACTTTTCTACTTTACAACAACTTAAATATTTAATCATTTAATTATTTTTCACACAACTACCAAAGTTGTGGAAAATATTAAAATATCCCAAAATATGAATTTTGACCACACCTCCAAAACCTTAAGTGCATAAGATATTTGTCTATATGAAGGTTAGCACTCTCCCAAGACAACAAACTTCTCCAAGAAGTGTGGAGTGCTCCCAAAATGTCAGATATACATATGGAAAGTATCATTGTACTCGGCTTGGCTCCAACATCTCTCTACCACTATCATAATACCTTTCCTATAAAGCTAGCACTCTCCAAGAAAGTAGGGTGTTTCCAAAGATATTGGAATAGACCAAAAAAGGGACATTACACATCATCCATGTACTACTCCAAGTTCCCAACCATCACTTAAGAGCACTGGTTGGAATAGAGATGGGAACCAAGTAGTGAAGAGTGTAGCTGAAGACTTTTAGTTATATTCATTAATTCCATTTCATGTTATCGAGTAATTAATTCTTATTTTTGTTTTAAAATATGTTTTTTGTTTTATTTGTCTCTTGAATCTTAAAATTTAGGAGTTTTTCAAACAAAGATTCTAAATGATAGAATATTTATTTTTTTATTGTAGAACTTTCAAGAATTGGAAGCACAGATGTCCAACAATATTGAAAACTCCACAACTCTTTTAGTAAAAACTAGCAATCAAGCCTTTTGAATGCAATGGATTTTTAACTTTTAATGCTATGGAAGGACAAGAGTGCATGCAGGATGAAGTTGACCAGAAATTCCAAAATGCTTACAAGAAACAGAAATATAGGTGTCCAAACACATTGAAAACAACTAGCCAAGTGCTCAAATAATTCAGTATCAAAAGGCATCAGCCCATTAAAAAATAATTTTTCTAAATTTAATCTTGTATCCTCAAATACATATAGATAACTTGGCAAGAGATGATTGCACTAGTAATACGATCAAAAACTTACAGAAAAGTGGATAAAGAATTTCTACCTAATCCGTGTAGTAATGTCAATTCTTGTTCATGTCAATAACTTGCCAAAGGGAACTTAGTCAAGATTCTAGGACTCGCAAACAAAGAGATTCAGAATCAACAATTGGACATGTAACACATCATCTTGCAAAATATAGAATAGTTTACACTTTTCTTGAATGGAAAATAATATAACCATCAAAATTATGGACCATCTTTGGCAGCCTACTTAAAGAGTATAAATATATATGTAAACTAGATACCTCAATGGAAAGTGTAAACAAGCAAACAATATTCTGAAGCATTCCAGAACATAATAAGAATGTGTTATTTGAGTAGTTTACCAATAGTGGAAGATGAGCATTAGAGTAGGGATCAATGCTTTTTAGCTAGATAAAGGTATCTCAAAGTTGGGCAAGTTGCTGCTATAAATAATAATTACCATTAGTTAATGAAAGACTTGCAAACTGTTGAAATCTAAATCAATATTGAAAATGAAGCCCCCCAAGCAAAACAGACCACCAATTTCAACAATTTGTATAAAATATGAGCCAAAGTACCAAAGTCACTCTAAACTGAAATTTTGATGTCTAAGGAAAAATCTAGAAGTTTGACATAGATAGCTTTGTAGTTCTCAAAATTACCTTTCCAACACCTATAAGAAGTTGAAAATCTGACATCGTAGGTGAAAAATGTGAGCTCAAGAGCAAAAAAGAGAATCTGGACTTCAATCAGCAAAATCAAGCACCAGCAATAAAATATTGAAAAATAACATGTACCACTGAGAAGTGCTCAAAACCAGCTTTTCGACAACTATAAAATGTCAAAAAATCCAATAACTTGGTGAAAAATTATGCCTCCCAAATAAAATAGCTCCTTTAGAGCATAAAAAAAAGAGCCACAACTATTACACTAGCGAAATGGACAACACTAGTCCTTAAGTGGTGAATCTTGGTGGCCCACCAGTGGTGCAGCCGCAACTAAGTAGGGCAGAGTATCGACAAGGTTTTGGTGGCACTCCAAGTGGTTTCCACATACCTAGGCAATTCCCTTGATAGTGGCTCCCATGCGCCACCCACTAAGAAGAAGCCCTCACAACTAGAGGGGATCAAGGGCTATGGCTCCCCAAAACCAAGGGATGAGAAAAATTAACAACTTTTTTTTGAAATGCCAATGAATTTCATACCTCCACCTACATTATGCTTGCTTGGAAACCATACCCTAGTGATGCCAACAACTAACAAAGGATTGTGTTGAGAATGTGCAAAGTATATTCCATTGATGCTAACACATTCTAACAAGTGCACCAAAGTAGTATAGTACATATTCCATAATGTACAATTTTTTTTTGCTAATTTTTTCAAACCCTTCAAAAATGGCCAAAAAAATTGACTCCAAAATATAGTGCTTTGTATGAAAATATAGATTTTTGGGCCTTCTAGACTCAATGGTGAGGTTTATTTCGCCCAAAAATGCAACCAACCAAACCTTCTACCCGAATCACTCATCAATTTGAAAAGGGCTTGCAGATCTAAAACTTCGATATCATGTAAAGGTCACACACCAAATTCAAGCAACTAGCATCACCTACAAAACTAGAAATAACCTTCCCCAAGAGAGTAACAAGAAAGGAATGCTTGATTATAGGATGTAATAATGATACAATGGATACATAATGTACAAGAGAGGCCTTGCTTATATTGGCAAGGTGAAGATTTTAGCATTCCTTCTTGACAACCTTCAATCATTTTTTGTGATAGCCATACCATCATTTAGATCTCAAGGAGCCTAGTCCACCATCAACAAACCAAACACATCAAGGTCCACATGCACTTCATTAGGGAACTTATTTAGGAACAAATCATTGATCTTCACTTTTGTCCCATTTTAGAGCAAGTTACAAATGTGGAGACATTTTCTCTCTTCTTAGGGGGGTTTTCTATCTCTTTCTTTTGGGGGATTCCTTTGTACATGGGTACCTAACATGGCCATATCTTGTTAGCACTTAAGAGGGTGTTACTTAATTTTACATTTTATTATGTTTTCTTATTTATTTTCCTACACCTTTAGTTTAGCTTGCTTAGGTAGGTTATTACGTAGATTGAGTTTTGGGTGTGGTAGGTATCACACTCTTTCATAGGAGTTACACTTTCCCTAATTGGATAATGAGGTATCTTATCATGTCCCAGGAGATACACTTCCTATTGGATGAGGTTTCCACCCCTTTCTCCCTTTGCATTTCTATTAATGCTTTCTCATTGCTATGCATTCTTTACACACTCTCATATTGGATGAATAGTCATTCTACTTATTCGAAAATTGTCTTTGTTTTAGTTTTTGGTGATTGTAGCTAGTTTCTTAAGCCATTAGATTTTGTAGATTTTGTTTCACAAATATAAGGGAATGTAGAATGACTAACTCAAAAGAGAACAAAACATTGGTAAATCTTTCAAGAACAAAAACACAAACGTCCAATCGTATTGAAAACTCCACAACTCTTGGTTAAAACTAGCAGCCAAGCCTTTTGAATGCATGGCGTTTTGAACTTTTAATGCCAGGAAAGGATGAGAGTGCATGCAGGATGATTAAGCTAGAGGTTGACCAGGAATTCCAAAATGCTTACAAGAAACAAAAATATAAGTGTCTAGCCACATTGAAAACAATTGGCCAAGTGCTCAAATTATTCAGTATCAAAAGGCATCAGCCATTAAAAGATAACATTTCAAAATTTGATCCTGCATCCTCAAACACATATAGAAAACTTGGCATGAGATGAATGCAAGCTTCACTAGTGATGCAATCAACAACTTACATGAAAGGGGATAAAGAATTGCTACCTAATCAATGCAATAATCTTAATTCTTGTTCATGTCAATAACTTTCCAAAGGTAACTCAGTAAAGAGCCTATGAGCCACAAACAAAGAGATTCAAAGTCAATGATCGGATATGTAAGATTTCATCTTGCAACAGATAGAATGATTTACACTTTTCTTGAATGGAAAATAATATAACCATCAAAAGTATAGACCATGCTTGACACCCTACTTAAGAGTATAAATATTGTAATGCCACTTTTCTCTCAGAGTTATTTAAGTATTAGCAATGGATTTAATAGAATAAATATTTGAGTTGAGATAATTTGCAAGATGTAATGTTATTAAAATAGCTGTGAATAACTAATGTAAAATAACCTATGCAAACGATACATGTGATAACTTGGCAAGAATTCTAAATTAAATAATTAACATAGTAAATTGAATAGCACAACCACATAATTCAATCATATTATCATCAAATTCTTATAAATAGTATTTTCAATAACTTTTAATGTCAAGGGTTTCCAATACTTATCTGAATCAATGCACTTGGAATGGTCATTCTTACCCTAGGAAAATTTCAGCAGTTTTGGCCCTCATAGCTATGGCACACTCCAAGAGGACCCAACTCTTATTAAAAACCAGCACATATGCTTCCCTCAAGCAATATCCCTAGCCAGGACAATCTCGGGTGTACATTGTACCCTAAGTTGGACACTGTAATAGACAACCCCAAAAAAAAAAATTCTGATTTCGTCCTCAGACTGTTTGCTGTTTGTGTTTGTTTAATGAAGTTTTTTGAAGGGTTTACATTGCATGCTTGAATTTAAACATTGTGCATAAACAATAGATACAAAGAGAGCATAAAGAAGCTGGAAACTAAGACTTTCAGGAGCTAAATATTTCATATTTCTTCTATTATTTTTTTGAGTCATATAAAACATCAAAAAATCAAAACTTTTAAGCTTATATCAGACCTGGAAAGATGTTCCAAGTTCCAACAGCAAACTAGAAGCTATCTGAGCAAAGATGCCAATACCCAAGATGCAATATGAAGATACCCAGATGTTACGAATTGAAGAGCAAGCAAATGGGTCCCAAAATATGATGAACAAACCACTTTTCAGCTCAAAAAACTCTATGCACACTCTCCAAGAAGGCCATACTCCTCAAGAAGGGCGATTTTGCTCAATAAAAATAAATATTTCATCAAAAAATTTGCAACCAGCTCTAAAAGGGGCGCCCTAGGTAGGAATAATGATTTTTGCAACACCCATATTGATATCTTATCTCCTTTTTGACTTGTGAACAAAAATGTGATTCTCCAGGCAAACTGGAAACTCCAAAAAACTCACCAAAAAACACTCCAGAACTGAAAAATAAAGCTCACCACACCACACCAGCAATCACACACCAAAATCCCTACTACAAACCACCTAAAAGTACTGAAATATCTTCATTCTTGAAAGCCCAAATGTGTTCTCTGTCTGAAAACACTCTACACCAGCCTGAGCAAGGTCTTTCACTGCCGGGGCTGATCTTAGAAGCGAGAGTATCGTCCTCAACTCCGTCCCCAAGTCTCGGCTTCAAACCAGCAGCATAACACCATAAACAATCTCCAACATAAGAGAAAAATGAGTCTCAGGAAAATTTTTATGTTTCTCCATTGTGATGGAAACCCTAAACCTAAACCCACTTAGCAAAGCTTTGTTTAAGTTTTAATTTGTTTGAAAAGCTTCTCAAGAGGGGCGCCTAAAGTGGGGCCATTTAATTTTTAACTTTTAAAAACATCTTAAAAGTGATAACACTAAGAGCCATGGTCACTTTAAGTCCCTTATGACCCCTTAATCCAACTTTATAACATAAAGTCACTTTTTAAATATCTTTTGAAAACATTAGCCAAATATTCAAAATAATTTCACCAAGTGACTTTAGTCATCAAATATATCAACTAGCAAGCCGGACCTAGTCCACGCATTGAAAAGGACTTACTATTTTTAGTAATATACTAAAAATAGCAAAATCATCGATCCAAAGGCTCAAAACTGGAGGCAACTGAAAGCACTGAGCTCAACGTAGGCAACCCTCAACCACGACCCCTACTAAAAATAGTAAAGACCGACAAAGCACAACTCAACTAGAATTGAGTCCCTAACTGAACCTCCTAGCCAACAGGAACCCAAAAATTGGCTAGAGGTAATGTTTGTTGATACCTGACTAGGAAGGGACATTGAGACACACTATGTGCCCCTTCTCCCATGCCCATAGCCCACCAAACCATCTTCTTCTTTGAGTGATCTTTGTTCCCTTTCCAAGTCTCACAAAATGCTTTATATAACCTTTCAAAGGGTGGTTTCCAAACCATCACACCCTTTCACAAAGGTTTTCATTTCATAATTATTTAATAAATACAATCATTCCTCTCTTAAAAGGAATTTATTAAAAATATTCATTATTATTGATCCTTTTTAACCAAAGGATCATTATAACTTTTTTTTGTTAGAATTTAGTACATGACATAAAATAGTTAAATAAATAAATTAACATGCTATTGCTAATTTAATAAATAAATTAGGTTTTGGAAGTTATATTCGTAATTAGTTTCATCATGAAAAATGGCCTTATAATGCCAATACTTTGTAATAGTTTGGTGTAATGTGAATGATTGAATTTTGATTCAAGAGCAATCTCATTTTTTTCTCTCATTTCAATATGGTATCAGAGTGGGTTTCTTCTTGGACCTCTCTCTGATCTCTCTCCATTCATTTATTTTTCTCACCGCGTTGTTTACAATGGTATTGCAGTGAAGACCACGTGCAACTGCTATTGTTTTCCACCATTCTTGCATTTGTCAACAAGTGAGCAATGTAGACCATGTGCAAAACCCTTTTTGACTCCATCATTCATCTGCATTTCTTCTCTTTCTCTCCACCGTGTTCATTCTTGCCATTGTTTAACATTTCACTCTGTTCATTGTTGTCATTCCAAAAATTTAAAATTTATATATTCCCCAATCTATTGCGAAAGCGTGTTTATTAGAACCATTCAGGCATTCTGTGTTCTATGCGCACAATCGATGGTCATTTTCATATTAAGATATTTACGACATCTGGAGAATTCATCGCGGTTTCCATCGATTTACTATTATTTTGGGCCAATATTTATAAATAAGGCCATCTGGGTTGATTAGCGGGGGTGAGACTAGCGTTGGAGAAATTTTGATTACTTCATCTACGTAAAGGCATGCGGTTTTATTAATTGGTGCTATTTCTTCCGGTGAACTTTACCTTGAGCGACATTTTCTCTAACGCCTAAGCACCCATTATTTGTAGAAGCGAATATTTGTGGGAAGGAGATTGTCGGGCCTTTATTTCTATTTTGATATCGAGCATATTCATGGATGCAGTTTCTATATCAGGCAAGCCACTCATTTATCACGAAGAAGTTCAACAATTGAGGGCACGTTGGAGAAAGTAAGATGCAACATAATAATTAAGAAGTAGTTAATGTGCGCTTCTTTTGTCCTCGACATGCAAATGATGCTCACCATGGATTTGTTGAAGAAGGCTCAAATGTTAAGGACACATGTGAAACTCCAATAAAAGATGATGCCTCTGTTACAAAAAGACAAAGACAGAGAATGCTGAGACATAGGATTAAGTCAATGGTTAGATTGAACAAGTGCAAAATTGTCAATAGAAACAAGATGCTGTTTGTAGATGATAGCTTACACACTCACAAAAGTGCTACTAGCAATTTTCTATATCTAATAGGTACAAGTGAGTAGCAATAAGGTCCAAGGTTATTTGATAAAGTGCAAAATAAGGATGCCAATATAGGCCTTATTGAAGGGAGTGTTTTGAGCAAATTGAATAGAAATGGTAGTGAGAGAAATCACTTTGTTGAACTTAAAGAGGTCTTGAAAGCAAACATTGGACCACCTTCCACACTTCAAGTGATGAAGAAATTCCACATCAAAGTGATGAAGAATGTGTACTAATTTCTAGTTTTCCTCTATGTTAGTACTAAGGGGGGCTGTTAGAATTTAGTACATGACATAAAATAGTTCATCATCCGAGGATGTCAT
>VDFB02054976.1:0-10800 GCA_007258455.2 Sequoia sempervirens
TGAATTAAGCCTAAAACAAGAATCATACACACCACAATAGTGAGATGAAAAAAACAACCCTTGATCATTTTATTCAAAATTCAGACATGCTTGTACAATGGAGAGACATTAGTTTGAATTAATCATATCAATTCAAATGCCAGTACTGTCATAAAACATAAAATCCCCATGAATTCAAAACCTACTATAGAATGACTCAAAACCTAAATTGCATTTTCCCTAAAACCATCAGACTTTACAATTTGATTTGCAACTTCATCTAGACTCAACCAAAAATATCTAACTTGCTAACCCGTACTTCTGGCCTTGAAATCCTTCTTATACAAAAAGGAGGAGCAAACAAGCATTGGGCTAGAAAGCACACGTGTCACCAGCCAATTGGACCACCTTGTGATATTCTAAAAATTTGTTACAACAACAATCTCCCCAAAGAATCTTCTTGTTCATCATGCCCATTGAGAATGGTTGATGCAGCAACAAAATACTTCAAGAATTTTGCTCCTAGACTGTCACCAAAAAAAATTTGGAATTTGTTGTAATTGCAACAGCTGATTTGTCAACCGTTAGCAGCCTACTCCTTTTCGCTCTTCCTCAGTTAAATATACATTTACCCATTTCTAGTACTCTTCAGCAGTTGGCTAATCAAAATTGATCACCTCATTCACCTTGACACTATAAAGTTTGTACTTAACTACCACCTGATTCACTTCTCTTTCAAAAGAATCCAAGAATCATCTGGTGCTAATGATTTTGTCCATCCAACTCACCAATAAATCATAATCTGAGTTACCCTATTTTTCATTGTTTTGTAGTCCAAACATGATATAAAGGGGATCTTACACTTTTTTTTATTACTGTAGCTTTTGTAAGAGGCCCCATGGATACTGTTGTAATTGTAGGATGCATGAATAGGGCGTAGGATGAGAAATGGAGAAGGTATAGCTGTTTTCCTCAATATTTTTGTCAAGAAAAGCATGTGAAATGAGAGGTTCAAGTCTAGGTTTCAAATAAACATGTATGGGAGATATGATTTTATGAAATATTTATCCATGTGCAGACCTAATGGGTTGTTTATGAACACTGAATATAAATGATATACATACACACACACACACATTTATATATGTATGTATGTATGTATGTATGTATGTATGTATATGTATTTTTAAATGTAAATGTAAATGCAATTACTTGATGCTCTCCTAGAACAATAAATGCAACATATCATTAAAGAAATCTATACCTATGTATATAAATGTGTATTTCTAAATGCAAGTGTACATGCAAAGAGCATATGGTTTTGTAGTGTTATAGATACAACATATCCATAAATTAATGTAATTGAAATTATAAATCTTCAACACATATAATATGAAATCGATCAAACTATTAAACTACATGAGAAATAAATGAAAATAGTAAATGCATATGTATGTGTATTTGTAAATGTAAGTGTAAAATAAATAAGAATAATGAAAATTATAAAAGAATACAAGGAAAGGTCTCCTCCCTTCTTGGTAGTGATAACCTCCTCCACACACAACCCTTAAAAATTATGAATAGAGGAATATAATCTTTGAAGAACTCAAAGTTGATTCTCTCCTACCTAATGCAATTATTCATTTTATCCTTACAAACATTTATAGTGATTACTAGAGGCACATAGACCAATTCTTCATAATAGAAGAATTTGATCATACTTTTCCAATGATGGCATTATGAGAAAACCTTAGGTTAAATGAATAATTCCTAGCTAAGTTCTTTTTAAATCATGTCCAACCTATAAGAGAAGACCACTGCTATGTGTACCTGGATACCATGGAGAAAGGCTAGTCTTGGGCTCTTTCATCAATCATCCTACTTTAAAACATACCAAAATCTCCTAGCAATTAGACATAGAAGATTTAATATGACTTAAAAAAATTTATTACCAAAGCGTAAACTTATGGACTTAACCAAGCCCTAATAACACACTCCCTCCCATTAACCACTTAGACATATGGAAATTAAATGTAAATTTTTGCTATTTTAGTCATGTAGGTGTCCAATAAACCACTTGGTGGTGTTTCCCTTCAAGTTTATTTACTTGAATGAAGAGAAAAGGTCCTTTGATTATAATTAGAGAATACATTTGAGGCCTTGGTTGTGTAACTGGTGGACCATAGTCACATTTAACACTTGTTACAACATTTCGGAGTTAAAATGTTAAGTAGATTTGATTTGTGATGGACACATTTGGACAGTAGTAATAATAGCTTGCAATCTATCAAAACTTGATTACCTTATAACCTATGAAATTAAAGCGATGAAATGATAGATTAATCATAATGTCACCTTGGGATCACATCACCATGAAAGAACTTCATCCAAAATCCTTATGAGTATAGGTACCACCAAATAGGTATTTGTTAGATCTGTCTTCCTCGAGCGAGGAAAATTTAGGAAGAGAAGAGGAAAGTGAGACATGTAGTATGTCTAAAAGACGGAGATCAACTAGAGGTCAAAAGATTAGAAGAAAATTTCATAAACGCATGGAATTTTTTCTTGCTGAAGGGGGGTTAGTTTCTTATGATGATGAGAGCATAGGCGACATCGAGGTGCCCTTGAGGTACAAACATCTACAGAAAAAATGGGTACCCAAGGAACTTCCTCCAATAAACACTGATTTTTGTGTCAACGAGAGGATATATCGCATAACACCATCGTCATTACATGGTTTGGCCCTGTTTTGCATGGACAACATAAAGGTCTGTTACAAAAAAGTTACTGAATTAATGGAGTATGCCAGACCCTGTTACAGTTACAAAGATTGGATGCAACAGGTTTGATATACACGAAGTATACGTAGGTATGTACTGTTAGCAAATTATATACAACTAAAAGATAAGGATCAAAATAAAGGAGTGGCTATGTACATTGATGGAAGGCCAAAAGCATTAGGGAATATTGTAGGGTTTATAAATAGTACATGACCTGGGTCAAAAAATAAGCAACCCAATTGCATATTCGAGGTGCACGAGGGAAACCGTGTATTTGTATGTGCGATAAAATAATAACTGTAGGGGAAGAGTTGCTAATTGATTACAATTTGAATCGCTTAGTTACAAACACAGTTACTATGGGGGTGGCACATACTATGTACCATTTCACCCAACCTCCAATTAATGACTCCAATATACCATTTTATTCTTATGTTTTTTTTCGTAAGTCTATTGGTTTCATTTTGGTAATATTTTTTTATGTTTAATTTTTGTCACAGCAAAACATTGATCATATAGAGAAGGCTCTGGCCTAGAGCACATATCGTGATGTATCTTTAGGTGCTTCTACTTGACAGGTTTACCTCATTGTAATTGTACAAATAAGATACAAGAAAAAAAATTTATCATTATTTTTTTTTCATAAGTTTTTTTAGTTAATTTTGATAAGTTTTTTAGTATTCTTGTTGCAGTCGACTAATCGGGGAAAGGCACCAACAGTAGAGGAGAGCATCCATAGTGAGGTGCAATCAATATTTTGTGATGATAACATTGCTTATTCAGTAAACCCTCTCGATATGATAAAGAAAGTCCAAAAAAATGCAATGAAGAAATGGTTAAGTTGGTCTTCATAGTGCCTCAAACAAATGAAATAAAAGAGACAGTTAAAATATTGACTAAGAGATTACAAAACTTGCAAGTAAGTTGTCATGAGGTCTTTAATTATAACATAAGTTCATTCATGGTTTTATATTTTGTACTCTTTTATGTCATGAACTAAAATATGTGTCTTTTTTACAGGGTTATTTGCCTCCTCATGATGCTCCTAGCCATGATCAGGGTACTGCAAGTGCTACCCGATGAGGAGGGGTTGGTACAAGTGTCCATCCTGATCTTTCTACGCATACATCACATCATCTAACCCCATCATTCGTGCCTATATTGTCGTCTGAAATGTCAAAAACACATACCATGTAGGCATCCGTTAATGCACCCTCTGGCAGCGAACACATTCCAGAACATGTGTTAGGACATGTACCTGGGGATGTAGAGGCCACTAGTACTAGTGATGTTTTAGCAGCATTTCCTAGATCTTCCTGTATTACGAGTACAGGAACATTGCTGGTCACACTTGTGGTGACTGAGGATTTCATTCCCATAAAGATAGAGAGGGTCCTAGGTACTTTACAATGTTTTAATTATTATTATATATAATCCAATTAAAATTTACTTATTGATCACTCTTTTTAGACTATTGATCTGATGATCATTTTGTAGGAAATTATTTTTTTTATAAGCATCTAAGTGATATTACATTGGAGCTCTTTAGGTCCACCATACATACACGGTGGAATGCCCAAAATCAAGATTTAAAAGATGAGCTCATTAACTGTTTAGTTGTGTTGTTCGGTGATAAAACATTCAATCAAACCAATGTCCTTCAGATAGTTGGTACCTATCTAAAGTATGCAAGGGACCAACATAGGTCACATTTAGAGAAGCAAAAAAAGTACGAGTGTCCCCCCATGATTCCAGAGGGAGTGGAAGGACCTGGTGTCAGATGGAAAGGAGAAGGCTGAAAAGAAAAAAGGAAAGACACCATTGGGCCAAGGAAGGTATGTGATACTATCAACGATGTAATTATATACTGATTACTCTTTCTTTCTACATAATCTAATGTATTTTAAACTTTTCATAGGCTACCCAACACATCGAAGGCAACAAAGGCAAGACTAGAAAAACACGGGCAACCCAAACTTGGCTCTGGTGGTTATATGAAATTATCTGCATGAATTGTAAGTATCAATAAATGAAATATAGTATCCAAATAATAAATTGAAAACAATTTTGGAACTTTATCACACCATAGAAGCAAAATTCATGATCTTATGCAAAAATGTAGGGCTCTGGATTCAATAGAGTTCCCATAGAAGATGACCTGAAGATTGCCTTCCAGCAAGGCTATGGAGCCATGGCTAAATGTCTAAGAGTCTTGACTGGGAAAACACAACCTTCCACTACATCCGACATGCAGGTAAATAAACTCAATACAGTTTATTTAAAATTGAATACTTGTGCAATCTATTCAATATTAATTTCCACCATAAAGTAATTACATTCCTATTTTTTTTAAACATTCAAGCAATGATAATACTGCGCATGACATTGGAATGCAACCTGGTGAGGGTGGAGCACAACTTATAGATGAAGGTCATGGTGTGCATCTCAATACTTTAGAGCATGTAGAGCATGATCAACATGTTGAGCATGATCAGGCTAGAGAACATGTTGAGCATGATCAGGCTAGAGAAGATCAGGAACATGATGTGGCCCCATCAAGTAAAGAGGACCACTCTAAAGTTCTTTTAAACATATTTAATTGCAATTGGTGTATTAATTAATGTAACCTTTCGTGTTTCAACTTTAGAGCATGTAGAGATCAACGTAAGTTGAGCATGATCATGCTAGAGAAGATCAGAATATGATGTGGCCCCATCAGTAAAGAGGACCACTCTCATGTTCTTCGAAACATATTTTAATTTCAATTATGTACACTAATGTAACCTTTTGTGTTTCAACCGCAGATCAGGATTTAGAGGGTGTTCAACATGTTGAGAATGAGTCTATAACAAAAGTTCAGGAACATGATGTGGACCCATCAGGTAAAGAGAACCAATCTAATGTTCTTTTAATTAATGAAATACTTGTAATACAAAATATATCACTAACATTTCTTTCTTATTAAAAGCGCACTCTCTTGAGGTGGCAATCCACGCTATCATCAAAACGACCAGGCATGCACATTAACGTAAGAGCAGAGGGAAAACAACTAAAGGGGGGGACAGATATTGATTTAGAAAATGATACTCCACTTCAGCTTTATGTAGTTTTGAAAAAGAAACAAAAAAAAAAGTGATTGTAATCATATCATGAAAACCATATTTTTTATAATATGTAAAAACTGAAAGAATGAATATTATATGTTAATGAATGAATGTGAATATGTTAATTAATGAATGTTATATGTTAATGAATGAATGTTATATGTTATTAATGGATGAATGAATGATTAATGTTATATGATTGGGTATGGAGAATTGAGAGTGATGTGAGGGGGGGGAGGGGCCAAATGAGCTTCCACCGTCACGTGGTTTGCTCTGTTAAGTAGAGAATATTAAACTATTCTCGAAACAAAGAGAAGCTCAATAAGGTAATGCACTTTTCAATATAAGAAATGCATCATTTGAATCATCAAACCATTATGCAAAGATGAAAGAAAGTGCTAACTTTTCACTATGGTGGCAGAAAAATGATTCTTTATACCCTGAATCCATGCTCTGCATCATAATTTTAAGTTGTTTCCATTCCAATGTTCTGAGTTTAGTTTGTTTGTATGGCTTTGTATGAATACCACATTGTGTTGTGTGTGGATTTGGTTTCAAAGCTCTGTTTCTTCTATTTTTAGTGGTGACATAACTCTAAAATTTGGATTTTGTGCATAATAGGTTAGTGGAAAAATTGACAGCTCTGAAGGGTTTATAGGCTCGATTGAGATAGATACAAAAATATTTGGATCTTGTTGTTGATGGGAGGCTTCGACTTAACCATGAAATTTTGTACCATTTGTAGGTATGCAAAATTTTCTCTACTTGCATTCATTCTTGATCATAAATGTTGTAAATAATATTAATGCTTCAAACTTAAGATTCGTTGCATTGTTATAATGATCAAAATGTTATACTTTGCTATACATTCAAGAATTCTCTTGCCCCCTACCCTTTGCTCCCTCCCCCCTCCTTTTAATAATTTTCTTTGTCATAAAAGATTCACATTTCTATCTCATTTACACAAATTTATCTGAAGCGCTAGGAGTGAATAAAGATATGTAAAAGATGATGGATTGAAAAGTGTCTTTTAGGCCTTCTTGTAGCGTTACAAAACATGTCTTTTGTTGCCTTTTGTGTTGGATTCAAAACTTGTGGATTTGAGGGTTTGTGGAGGATAGTATCTAGTGTCAAAAACCAGTGAGTTTGGTCTAGTTTTAGTCATTAGAAGGATTTTATGTTGACTGTCCCATTAGGCAGGGCTACAAGGCCTAATATGGTAGCGATAGATGAAAGAGTGTTCCCAAGTGAGAAGTCTTGTTTATTGGCTTAGTTTAGCCATGTTAAGAGATTTTGCATCATTTCCAAGCCTCCTGATTGCATTTGGGTGTGTGGAGTTAAAATAGTGCTTAAGTTGCTCATTAGTTGTATGGTGTATTAAGGAGTCTATCCAAGAGTATTTGAGAGAAGATCTTAAGAGATTGTCTTCTCCTGCCACTTTGCATCAATAATAAAATAAACATGCAAAATGATCGAATAAAATAATTGCCCGAGATTTGAATACGAAGGGACACGACTTGCTTGATCTCTCACCGATGGTACATTTCAACGAATGTATTTTTTTTTTAAATTATATTGTTTCATCGCAATTTCGACGAACGCAACAAACGAATCACCGAAAAGGTCCAATGAAGTTTCTATAGCTGCGATGAATATTTCGTCATAACTCCTTGTCAATTTCATTGTAATTGCAATGGAGTATATTGACGAATCACATAAAACGTCCAACGAAGTTGCTTAGCTGCGACGAAGACTTCTTCGTAACTCCTTGTCAATTTCATCTTAATTGCGACAAAGTATACCGATGAATCACAAAAAATGTCTGACGAAGTTGTCTAGCTATGATGAAGACTTCATCGTAACTCCTTGTCCTTTTCATCGCAATTTCGATGTCACTGATGAACCACATAAAAGGTCTGAAGAATTTACTTAGCTGCGATGAAGGCTTCATTGTAAATACTTGCCCATTTCATCGAACTAGCGATGAACTTCTGGTGTTCTTTTGAAACCCATTTTGTTGATATTCTAATGAAAATCCAAGCCATTTTATGATGCCGACAACCAACAAAACTGTGTCATTATTTCAACGTTCAATTCATCGTCAGAAGTGCAATGAAAAAAGAACGACAAAAATGTTTTCATCATTTCATCGCTACACCAACAAAGATTTGTCAAACCATGGATGAACTTCCATCAGAAAAAATTTTCAAATTCAGTAGTGACACTCGTGATTACAAAGAAAATTTCATCACTTGACCACCTAGTCGTCCTAGCTGTCCTCGGTGCTCCTGCACCATACACCTGGCCATGAAAACTTTCCAAGTCTCTTGGAAGTCTGCAACACCTTGACCTACAATAATTTCTTGATCTCCAACTAGCTCTAATGATCCTCCTTGTACCTACAATTGCTCCGTCTTTCTTTCATCTTCACCCTTGACTTGGCTTTATTTATGCAAAACAGTCCTTTCCTTGCTTGATCACTTTGAATCTGCAACTCCATGCTTTGGCCTATCATCAATTGCTACATCCAGCTATTCCCACCTAATTCATTGGCTTCTTCCATTGCACAACACTCCACACTCTATCCTCCTTCCTTCATTTTCACTCTTGGCTTGATTTGCATAAAAATGATCATCAAAACAAGGAAGTAATAAAGCACTTCCTTCACTCTTTGCCTCTTATCCATCCTCTTCACCATCTGCTTTAAGTTCTCCCATCTAGGAACCACTACCATGGTAGCACATGACTTCCTCTCAACCAATTTTCCCATCCAAGAACAATTATATTCCCTTACCACAACACTTTGGCTTTGCTCCACTTCATTTGAAGAATTCACACACAATTTTCCTTTAGACTTTTCTAGGCCCATCACTGTCATCTACATATCCTTGGTCCTTGTTATCATGGAGATCTTCCTCAAACTCACATATTCACCTCTTGGGGTGACTACAACCTTGCACTTTATCTCAACCTCTGCAAACTTAATCATCTGCTCTTGCCTCTTGCCTTGGAATTCTTCAACCTTTGTTTCCTTGTCTTGCAATGGACTCCCTATCTCTGCTACCATTGTATCCTCAGAATCATCAACTACTTGTCCCATCAATGGGAAATGAACCAAACTCACCATGTTTCTTGTTTCATTCTCTACAACTTCCATTCTAATTAGACTTTCTGTAACACCCTGACTTAGTTACATTATAACAAAGAGCAAAAACAAAGTCAAATGACCACCACGCTGTCCAAAACCTATAATAGGAGCACTGCCTATCTGTACTCCAGTGTGTCCACCCAATGCCATGGTGAGGTTCTCTTCCACTATTTGTGCCTTCTCCACAGCAACTTCCATAGTCTTCGACTCGAAGACTCTGACTCCACCACTAATACGGGCATTTAAGCCCCTGATGAAGTGCTGCACCAACATTGACTGATCGTCCACAATCCCTGCATATTGCTTGAGCTCATAAAACCTGTGCTCAAACTGTTCCACAGACATAGCCATCTGACGAAGATCATGAAACTCATCTGCACGTCGCTGCCTCCAATGCTCAAATAGGAAACGTGCTCTGAATCTCTCCAGGAACATATCCCATGAGACTACACCAATCTCTAGATGGAGCTTCTACTCCTTCAAATGCCACCAAGTAGAGGCAAAGCCTCTAAGATGCATTATGGCGCAATGAGCATGAGTATTGCTGCCATAAGGATGCATTGCAAAGCATCGTCCCAAATCAAGCAACCAAGTCCTTGCCTCTAAACCACCACCAGATCCATAAAATGTAGGAGGGAATGCCCTCAACAAATATTGCATGTGTCCTGCAATAATGGCATCCTGCTACACTGAATCATCTACTCTCCTCGGAGATCTATCACGTTCTCTATTCACTTCCTGTTCCACTTCTTGTCTAGGTCCAAGTTGAGCTAGGACCTCTTCCAGTAAAGGGCGTAACTGTGATCCCTCTACCACTGACTATTCTAGAATTTGTGCCTCATTACCCTAGTCCAACTGTGGACCCAATTGTTCTGCCTGAACACTCTGATGAGGGCTCGGAGAGGGAGTAACCTGGCAGTTTGGCCCACGGCCACCACCTCGGCCTCGACCACAACCTCTAACACGATGCCTAGGCATGATCCTACACACAAACCAAGACAAGTCTTATTATAAGACAAACAAAGCAAATGGAAAACACAACCAATTCTAACATCCTAAAACAACCTAATGGGCTCATTAATCCAAAGCACCCAATGTTAGAACATGGCTCTAATACCAATAAGCCATATCATGAATGAATCTATCATAGTATCATCGAACCAACATAACCAGGATGTCAATGTATCATCCGCAAAAATCAAAACAACATAGTATCTAGAATCACCTCAGAAAAGAAACAACATAGTATCAAAGTAAACTAAAGCATCTAACAAGCAAAATCAAACTAAACAGTATGTCTAAACTCGAGGGTCACTACATCCTCCCCCCCTAGGATAAGGCTTACTCCTAGAAGCCTTTAAACAGAAAATAAATAACACACACATCCAAAATATGTCCTATGAAGAGATAAAAGACTTGTCACTGGGGTCCCATTAGACCCGTACCTAGTCAACATCTCAATCCTTGAGGATCAACTCCTGACTCTGAAGGATGTGCATAGTTCCCAATAAATGATGCATGTCCTCCACCAGAAACTTCTCTAGTAGCTCCCTGGTGCTCGACCTGGCAGTTATCCACCATGCTAAACACCCTATGCAATCTTCCTACATTTCCTACTATTGGCTCAGAAGCCGTCGGTCTCTAACTAAACCCAGAAGTGCCTTTTTGAGGACATTGATGAGAAATGTGACCTTGTTGACCACAAGAGAAACATTCAATACTCCTCCTAAATCCTCTATCACTAGGAGGTACAGTAGACCGTGGAAAACTACCTCCACTAACCGCAGAC
>VDFB02054977.1:0-46903 GCA_007258455.2 Sequoia sempervirens
TGGAAGTCTATTGATCAAGCCAAGATATGGAATTATTGTAGTGTTATTCTCCACTTTCATTCTACTATATTTGTTTCCCTTAATTTCTCATTTTGGAACCATTAGAAGCCCCTTTCTTTATTCATAGCCACCCTAGATCTGCATAAACCCTCTTTATCCATTATATTTTGATCTAAATCCTTTTTGCCTCTTGCATTCCATATTGTGACCACCTTATAATTTTATTAATTGAATCCATCACAATCAAACACACTTGTGGTAGATCCCCCAGGGTTTTCTTTGTCCAATCACTATTATTATACATATCATTTTTAATACACACTTGTTAATTTATAATCAACACTTTTGTGAAATTGAATTAAACTTAATAAGATATTGAATATGATAGTTTTCTATACAACATAATCAAATTTCATGTCCTACACTTAAATATGAATATGTTAGTGTTCACAGTGCATGTGAGAAATTTGTAGGTGAAAATAAGTTCCTAGATTGAAGATATAGCCCTTTGAAAATTTTCAAAATCTTACAACACAAGGTCACATGTGCCTCTATAGGGATGCAATATTTTCTATTCATAAAAGAAAAAAAAAAGTGTAAGACAAGAATGCCCTAAGTTTATAGTAGCAACACCCCAAGTTCATGTTTTTTATTTTTTTTATTGAATTATGTAACAAAAAAGATTGCATACAACATATTATGGTAGCAACACCCCAATTTCATGATTTTCATTAAATAGCTCCCAACTTTATTTTACATGTAGTTTTGGTCCTTCACAATCCATTTTCATCCTTTAATTTATATTGGGTGTACACGTTATTTTTCTTCATTTGAATCCCAATAAGAATTTTAATTTTAATTTTTAATTATTAGCTCTTATACTCTCTATTTATAGGTTAGATATATTAATTCAATGTATATTTTTGTAAGACTGAATCATAACTACTTTGTATAACAAAAAGAAAAACCCCTATTTTCATAATATTGCTTATATGATATTGATACAAAAAATACCTCACTTATATTTGTTAAGATTGTAAATTTGATACCATTTTAATTTAATTCTCTTTCCCAAGCATTTCAAATTTTGTGTTGACATTTTTTTTAATTCATATCTCTTTGATATTAGATACCTGGAGGGGAATTACAAGTGCATATACTTTAGATTGACAAATATTTGAAAGTAAAAAATGTTGGAATTGGTGTTCTTTAAATTGCTAGGAAAAAAATATATTGTAGTTTCATAAATGAGATGAAACAATATGAAACAAAAATTTCAATCTAGAAATCACAATGTGAAAAAAACTATTTAAAAGTGGCAAATGTTTAGATTCTTTTATTTTAACCATAAATAGTTACAAATATTTCTTAATAAATCATATCAATAATCATCTCATGTTACGTTCACTTTGATTCTTTTTGCACTTGAAACTAGTTTTTCTCTTACAACTTAGAGAACTTTCCTCATATAAACTATCTTCATGGACTTTATATTTCTACAACTTCCAACTATGAAAGAATATAAAAAGTCACCATTTTTATAGTTACTTTGTCTCTTTGTTTGAAATAGGAAAAACATCCATTGGTGTAGAAATGAAACCACCATGCCATAATAAGACCACCTTGGTACTACTATAATTTATATGATATGAACTTTATTATTTTAAAAGAATCTCAAATTTTAGTATATGTATAATTTTGAGAAAAATGGTATTTTCAAAAAATAAAATGACATGTTAAAATTTGCTTCAAAAATTAGAATATTGTTAGGAAAAGATGTGTTGTTCACCTTGCATAATGTTATAATATAATTTAATATTATTTGTGGTGCACCTAGGGGATCTAGGGATGCATGCATCACATGAGTTATATATTCTTGGTGCCACTTTATGTGTTGTATGTAACATTGGGTTAAATATTTAATATTGGGAAAACTTAGTACCAAAATGTAAATGAGGGGGGAAATGGTTTTTTAAGTTCATGGTATTAGTCACATGGTTTATGTAATACCACTTGGTGGTTTTATGCAATTTTATGTTTATAAAAGCAAGCATATGAGTAGTTGATGGAAAGAGGGATTCATACCCTTCAAATATGAAATCAAAAACTTCATACACTCTAAACCCTCTCCAAAAGCTCTCACAACAAAAACTTAAAACATAAATAAAGAAACTGTGAATTAAACTCCATAATTTGTTTGCACAAGAAAACATTAAATTACTCAGTTAAAGAAAGATGATTACAACTTAATTTTCAGTCATCATTGTATTGATGAGAAGAAAATAAATCCTTACAACATCTGATATGCTAATGAAAAAAACATTCAAATACAATCCATGCTTAATCTTGTGAGATTTTGCAAATATATCCTCATTCCAGCACCTCAACTCCACCTATAACCCCTATAACTTCTACCTATTCATTTGAAAACTTAAATGGACTGATATAAATCAGTATCAACCTGAAAATAATGTCCATGAGGCTTCCCCAAGAATGCTATGCCTCCCCTTGCTCTGCCTTCTAAAATTCTTCTTCAAAAACTCTTCAATGAATAGTGGGTTTTCAATTTTTTTGTACCTCTTCTCCAAAAATTAATTTCATGAACTTTTTTTTAGCCTCCTCCAATATGGCACGCCTATTCCTATAGCTGAAAAATTCAAACCTCAAAGTATAATTAAAACTCAATTAAAATTCACTTACAACAACCTTGACAAAGATAGGAGGATGCAGTTTTTCCCCCCTTCTTTATCTCCTAAAAAAGCAAAAAATCCAAGGCAAGTCTTGGGCTCCAATTTCCCACCTCCTACATTTTAGGGATCAACATTAAACTTTTTTTAAACTCCCTCATCCCATTTCCAACACCTTATAGTGATTTTTTATTTATTTTACAATTTAAATGCTTTATTCTACTTTTTGCTTTAAATCCCACTAGTCAACTTGTCAGCATGCATAGGAAATTAATTTGACAAGTTTAATTATTCAAAGATATTTCATTTGACACATTTTACTATGAATTTCAAACCAAAAATTGAGTCTCCCCAAAATTCAAAAATGCACAACAAGATTTAAATCTTTTTGATTGACACAAGATTTCCAATTGCCATGGATGCTATTGCATTAGACACCCATGGTAGAAATAAATGTTTCCTGAGTTGCACTCAGAAATATTTGTAGACTCTATGTCTATCCTGGATCCATCTCATTTCTTTGTCTATTTGAATATTCTTATTCATCAAATTCTGCAAGATTGCAATATTATATCCTTTCATCTTTACTCCTCTACCCTTCATATATTTCAAAACTTTTAATCTATCCTCCCACCAATATATTCCAATAGAATTAACAATAAAACATATACCTCCACCTTCAACAAAACAAATGTACTTCATTACCTCTATTTCTATTTTACCTTTCTCCTCTCCTTCCACCATGTCCCCTCCTTGAAATTTCACTATTTCAACACCTTCTATAAGACATAACATCACTGCAATCTAATTTATTTCACTCAAAATAATATTAGTTCCATTAACAAGAGAATCATTTTCTACTTTCCCTAACAAAGAATCATAGTCACAAATCAAAACATCTTCATCTCCACTCTTATCTAACAAAGATTTATTAGAAAACTCTTCATTTACCTTCACTTTACACTCTTCAAATTCAACTTTATAAAGTTGATCTACCGATGCAATAAATTCTTCATCAAAGGAAACATCAAAATCTAATTTTGCCTCATCTTCTACTGCAACCTTCATCTTACCTGAGATTAACTCATCCCACTCTCTTTCAACTGATGCGATCTACATCAATAAATCATCCCCTTCACTTTCTTCTATTTCCTTCAAAGGACACTCTTCTACTGCAACTTCATTATACTCACATTCATCTTCATAACAATATTTATCAAAATTAAATTTTACCTCAGTATCCTCCACTGCTACAAATTTTTCTTCCCCTACAATAAGTTGATCCCATTCTCTTTCAATCTGAATGATTAAATCATCCTTCTAAACTTCATAGGTGTTCTTTAAAGAAATCTCTTTTGCTACTACAATTATTGTAGTCTCATCCTCCATGTCTTCCAATAGACATCCCTCAGCTTCAGGTTCCTCAATATTTTCGTACTCATCCTCTCCCTCTTCCTTGATATCACATGCAAGACACTTTGTTGCATCCTGTTTCTTTCCTGCATACAAGAAAACATTAGAAAGATAATAGAAATTACCTTCAACTCTTCCCTTCTCTTGTTTCCTCTCAATCTCTACTCTCATTTCATCTATCTATTGTTGCATCTTTATCATTTCTCTTTCTTTGATTTTCCAAAGCCTCTCTCTGATTTCCTCTAGTTTGGGAATCCTTAAAATCCATCCAATGAAAAAAATATTTTCCTCTTTCTCCTTTCCATTTTTAAGACCTCTCAATTCCTTAACAACATAAATATTCAAACTCTCTGGTTTTACTTATGTAAACTTCCTCCTTCGGCAATTTGTTTACAAAACCCTTTCCAATATTTACCAATATTATTATAAACTGCCTCCTTTGGCCATCTTTTTACAATCATGGGAACCTCAGCTCCTTGAATCCTCTTAAAATTTCTTCGTACTACTTGCACATTCATCTGCAAACAAAATCCACAAATTCTCCACCCTCAGGTCCTAGTGCAAACTGCCTCCAATTAACGCTTCTTCCTACACACTCAAGAACTCTTGATCTGATACCACTGATGGAAAGAGGAACTCATACCCTTCAAGTCTGAAATCAAACACTTCATACACTCTAAACCCTCTCCAAAATATCTCACAAAAAAACCTTAAAACATAAATAAAGAACTTGAGAATTAAACTCCATAATTTTACACAAGAAAAAATTAAATTACTCAGTTAAAGAAATTTGATTACAACTTAATTTTTAGTCATCATTGGACTGATGAGAAGAAAATAAATCCTTACAACATCTAATATGCTAATGGAAAAAACATTCAAATACAATCCATGCTCAATCTTGTGATATTTTGCAAACATATCTTCATTCCAACACCTCAACTCCACCTGTAACCTCTATAACTTCTACCTATTCATCTGAAAAACTTAAACAGACTGATATAAATCAGTCCCAACCTGAAAAAAACACCCAGGAGGCTTCCCCAAGAATTCTACGCCTCTCCTTGCTCTACCTTCTAAAATTCTTCTTCAAAAACTCTTCAATGAATAACGGGTTTTCTGATTTTCTGTACCCCTTCTCTAGAAAATAATTTCATGAAATTTTTTTAGCTTCCTCCAATATGGCACACCTATTCCTATAGCTGCAAAAATCAGACCTCACAACAACCTTGAAAAAGATAGGAGGTTGCAATTTTTTTTCCCCCTTCTTTATCTCCCGAAAAGAAAAAAATCCAAGGCAAGTCTTAGGCACGCATTTCCCACCTCATACTTTTATGGATCAACATTAAATGTTTTCCCTTATCCCATTTCCAATGCCTCATAGTGGGTTTTTATTTATTTTGAAATTTAAATGCTTTATTATGCTTTTTGCTTTAAATCTCACTAGTCAACTTGTCAACATGCACATAAAATTAATTTGACAAGTTTAATATTCAAAGATATTTCATTTGCCACATTTTATTATGAATTTCAAACCAAAAATTGACTCTCACCAAAATTCAAAAATGCACAACAAAATTTAAATATTTTTGATCAACACAAGATTGCCAATTGCCATGGATGCTCCTACATCAGTAGTTGTTTAAGGTTGGTTATTTTGGCTTAGGGGCTTGTGAGAGAATCTCTTGTAGGTTGCACATGTGAGGGTTTGAAGCATGGAATTGGATGTTTGGATACATTATTTTTCACATGGAGTGCATATGCTTCAGAGGTATTCATGGAGACTTTACAAATTTATTGTAGTCTTTATTGTTGAATAATGCATGAGTTGATGGATGCTTTTGGAGGCTTGGGATTTCTCTCTTGAGGGTTTTTATAGGGTATATCTTGTGTCTTCTTTAATGGTATTTTGTCTATTATTTTGTATATGGATTATGAGTACTTGTTTGCATGATTTTCTCTATTTGATTTATGTGGAAATCGTCATAGATGATTGCAAATTTCCTTACATTTGGTATTAGAGCCATGGTTGTGGTTGGTATAACCATTGTATGATAAAATTTGGTGCATAGTTGAATCCAAGGCTTTGTAGGAAAATAATGAAGAAATTTAAGGGTATGAAGGTTTTGTGTAGGTTTTGTTTTGTAGATTTGGAATTTTGGGGTTGCAAATTTATGGGTTTTTTTGTAAATTTGGGGTTATTAATCTAAGTTGGAAAAAGGGTTTTTTCTAGGTGTTCACCATGAGTTTTTTGTAGGGGAAGTTTCACATATGACCCCTTGGGACAAAAAAAACTTTATCATTAGATCTAGGAGGCCGAAGAGATGGAGATTGATATAAAATTTGACTTATTTTGGTTACTAAAAAAATATAAATAAATTGCCCCTACCATACTCGTACAATTGTACAATGTCTAAAGAAGGAAATAAATAAAAAATAAATAAAATAAAATTCTTAAACGGAAAATGTTTTATGTAAAAATCTTTAAAATTAAATAAAAAATAAAAAAGTTTGTGGGGGGGTTTTGTAGACCTTGTACCCTCCCCTGCCATGCCTGGTGACATGACATGATAGATGACTATGCACCACCAGTGTTGTCACTTGGTGACGAACCTTAATCTAGTGGGCTTTACAACCCAAGATTGACCCCCAACGTCACCCTTGTGGGGGTTAAAATAAATTAAACCTTTTTTCAAATAAATTTAAATTATGGTGCTCCATCTCTTCTTGCACATCAATCATGCATCATCAGTGTTGGTATGTGTAGCTTGATCATGCTCTAGGTTAATATTTTAGTGAATTTTCTAGCCATGGTTTCCCCCCAAAATAATTAATGGGGGAGTGTGAGGGGAAGATTGGAATTTTTTTGTCAATTCCCATTGTAAAATTGGTTGAAAAAATGGTTTGAAAACTTCCCAAACAAATGACGGTTTATGCTTTCTACAGATTGGAAGACTAAGAGTCGTGCGATGAAATTTGATTCAATGCACAACAAGGTAGTGCATGAGGGAATGAAATAGTCATGTGAGAAGTTGGAAGATCATGTAGTAGCATGTAGATGGAGAAACTGCCACGATTTTGTGGTGTGCAAATGCAACAATGTGTGGGAAAAACATAGTGCAGAGCATATATTATTTATTTGGAGCACTAGCAAATTGTTGTAGGCTTATGTAATATTGTAATCTATAGTTTGCTATAAATTTAATAAAATAGATAGTTGTTTGTGGATGTAGCCCAAAGGGTGAACCATGTTAATTTTTTTGTTTTTTTTCCTCTGTATTTCATTTTTTTCCATCATTTATATATGTATCTACATTGTTTAAGTTCGTTTATTTATTGATCCAATCTTGCCTGAGATCCCAACAATCAGGGCTCCATCACTATCAATGGGCCACCATAGGGCCACCCAACAACCACCCAACATGCCTAATAGGGGTTCTTTTTTTGAGGGGGCATAACTTTTTCGTCGATTGTTAGTTTTTTGACTTCTTATAGTTGTTGGAAAGGTATTTTTGAGAACTACACTATGGTATTAGTTTTTTTTTTTCATATTTTTCTATTTTGATAGAGAAATCATTTTTGAAATTCGAATATTATTTTCAAACTTAGAGAGGTCATAACTTGTGCATACAGAGTTAGATTTTGGACTTCTTATAGTCAACAAAAATCTTGTTAGAGAACTCCATAATGGATCAATTTTGAAAATGTTTTTATGTGATTTATTTGTTGTTATTTCCATCTAAGTTGTTTATGGCTTCCTATGACTATGGTACTTTTGTAAGTTTATGGAAAATCAAATTTGTCATGATTTGGTGTTTGATTCATTGGATACTTACATGTACATATCTAATTAACCTAATTTGACATGGTTACCTATATATTATTTAATTTGTATGTTGCATTGTGAGATGTACGAGTTGTGCGGTGTTGTAGGTCATCTATACTTACAAGTTGCATATATGACTTGAATTTGGGTTGTCTATACCCATAGATTTCTTAGCTTTGATGCAAATTATGATTTGTGGCTTCATTTAGTCACATGTTTCATTGGTTTGATTGTCATTATGACGTGGAGAGATGTGTTACTAGGTATAGTCATGATGTGGGACCCATGCTTGTTGACTATGTGATGTGGACATGTGTGACATAGTGGGAGTTTTATGCTGGTACATTCGGTGGTGATCATGGTGTCATGGATGTTCCTTATAGGCCTTTGGGAATTTTACATGCCATGATTGTTTATGCAAGTGCATTGTTGGTGGTTTTGGATTGATTTCTAATTGTTTGTGGTAGTGTATCTTATTGGTTTGAGGATCATGGTTTTAATTTTCGTTTTGGGAGCTCTTGATGTTGTAGTTGAGCTCTTTGATTGTGTGAGTGCCTTTGGTTGAATTTTAGTTATGGGGTGGTTATCATGATGTCATGGATAGCTTTCTTACATATTTTAGTGGGATATTTTGATAGTGGTTTTTTTGGTGGTTTTGTATCTTCTTGGTTTGTAGATGGTGGTTGTAATCTACCCTTTGGGAGTTGTTGTTGTTGAGTTATTTGATTGTTTTGGGGCCATTGAGGATCTTAAGTTAGGATATATTTATCATAATGTCATGTGTAGCTTGGTATCATAGAGTAGTGGGAGCTTACAATGATAATATGGATTCATCTTTTGATGATGTTTTCTCTTCTATAGTGGTTTTTGGTTTCATGGAGGAGCTCTTGGATATTGTTTTCTACAATGAAATTTCATTGAAATCTTGGGTTATATTGAAAAGAGATGGTTATCTTCATGTTGTTTGGAGATGTTGACATCTTGGTACCATGGAGGACTCTTGGATTATTTGGTTGAGGTGTTGGTTATTTTTTTTAGATTGATAGTTGATCCTTGCTTATAATATGGTTTTGGTATTATTTCATGATGTAATATTGATTACTAGTTAGATTTTTGGTATGATACATGTGCTCTTAGGAGAAAATATGTTTATTTGGAGTATATGATCTTTTGAGGAGATACTAGATCATGATGTCATGATTGAGTTCTTGATTTATTTTTTGGAGCTTTGACATTGATATTTTTAGTTCTATTGGTATTGAGTATACTTATCATTTGCTTGGGAGCTTCATGAGTGAAGTGTTTCATTTGGAGCTTAGCATGGAATGATCATTTCCAGGTACACATAGATACTTGGATATTTGAGTGAGGCTATGAGATCTCTTATTCCTTGAGATTAAGTGGTTGAGATTATTACTCTTTGATGAGGTTTCAATGAGAATTCTAAGGAGCCTTCACTTGGATATGGATGTGAGTTCATGATGGACTATAGAGGAGATTATTCCTAAAGTGATTCATGATGACTTGGTTATCTCCGAGGATAATTCTCATTCTCCAATCTTGTTCTACTTGATGGATAGTCATCTAAGACATATTTCCCATTCTTGTTTTTGGATGCATTGTGTTTTATTATTTATCTTCTCATAGGTATGAATCTTGAGCTATTGTTAGAATAGTTATGGAGGATTCATTTGAGGAGAATTAAAATGCTTATATACTTGTGCATATAAGTTTATTTGTGATGCCATTCATTGATGAAGGTTTAGGAGATGTTATTGGGTTGATTCCTTGGTTTGGGGATGGATTATTTTGTTGATCTTTTTTTATTTGAGATGCATACATCTTGGTTATGGTTAGATGTGGATAATTCTTGTCTCTTTGGGATTTTATAAGGGATGCCATACTTGTCACAACTAGAGCATTTAGAGGTGTGTGTAGAAGGATATGCTACATGGTTTGATTTGTAGGTTCTCTCTTTGGTCTTTTTCTTCTTCTTGGATGTTTGTATTCACATGAACTTGGAATTGTGATTTGTGTGGAGATATGGAAATCACTATGTTTTTGGTCATGTTAAGTTCATTGTTCTTTGGTGAAAACATGGTGGCCCCTTTATCTCTATCTTTTGTTGAGAATGGAGAACTTGGGAGAGTTATGGAGGCTAGTGGTGAGATTTGTATTGCATCATATTTATTTCCAGGTTTTGCATAATTTTGTGGATGTTCCTTGGTACTACATGATAATGGTTACACCTTCTATGTGATGTTATTGGTGTATCTTTGGATGCATTGATCATTTTCAAACTTGGCATTACCTATGCATTGGGAGTTCCTAAATGTTTTTGTTCTTCTTGGACACGTTTTATACATGGAGCTTGTGATAAAATTTGGGTTGATATGTTGATGGTATGAGGTTTACCTGTTATGATGTGTATACCTTGGTTTTGAGGTATGATTAGTTGGATGTGTTAGGAACTAGTTGTGGTTTGTATTTCAGTTATGGTGATTATTTCTTGACATATATTGATGCATATTTTTTACCATTTGATTTAGTGTTTGTGTTTGGATATAAATTTGAGGTAGGAATTATGCTTCTATGTGATAGTTAGTGAGGAATCTCTTTGGATGAGATCTTATCTTTTATGCATTGGCATGATGGAGGATGAGAGGATTCATGTTTGAGATGGAGGTCACCTTGATTATTGTTGTAGGTATCTTGATGGAGCACATGGAGAAATTTGATTCCTTGATGGTATATGTTGACTATAGAGGTTTTTCTCTTGATGTTTGAGTTTTCTTTTTATCCCTTATGCAATGTATACAAGTGAGAGAATTTTAGGAAAATGTGTGTTTTTCACCTTGCTTAATGTGTAATATAATTTAATATTATTTTTGGTGCACCTAGGGGATCTAGGGATACATACATCAAATGGGTTATATATTCTTGGGGTCCTTGATGGTACATGTTTACTATAGAGGTTTTTCTCTTGATGTTTGAGTTTTCTTTCTATCCCTTATGCAATGTATACAAGTGAGAGAATGTTAGGAAAATGTGTGTTTTTCACCTTGCATAATGTGTAATATAATTTAATATTATTTTTGGTGCACCTAGGGGATCTAGGGATATGTACATCACATGGGTTATACATTCTTGGGGTCACTTTATATGTTGTATGTAAGATTAGGTTAAATATTTAATGTGGGTTTGCAAATTGGGAAAATGTTTAATATTGGAAAAAATTAGTACCAAATTATAAATGATTTCTAAAATGGTTTTTTAAGCTCATGGTATTAGTCACATTATTTATGTAATACCACTTGGTGGTTTTATACAAGCTTATGTCTATAGAAGCAATCACACGAGTGGTAGTTTAAGGTTGGCTATTTTGGCTAAAAGGCTTGTGAGTGAATCTCTTGTAGGTTGCACATGTGAGGGTTTGAAGCATGGCATAGGATGTGTGGATACATTCTTTTTCATATGTACATGTAGAGAGCTTGATGCTTCAAAGGTATTCATGGAGACTCTACAAATGTATTGTAATATTTATTACTAAATAATACATGAGTTAATGGATAATTTGGAGGTTGGGTTTTTCCCTCTTGAGGGTTTTCCTAGGGTATATCTTATGTCATGTTTGATGGTATTTTGTCTATTCTTTTGCATTTGGATTCTAAGTACTTGTTTGAATGATTTTCTCTATTTGGGTTATGTGGAAATTGCCATAGATGGTTGCAGATTTCCTTTCAAATACCTCCTTTTATAATATATTTTTTTGGTTTATGGGATAAAAATTTATGGGTGATGAAATTAATGCCTTTGTTGATTCATTTTCTCTATTATGGATATTATTCAACACTCAACATAACTATCATGAAATTCATAGGTTAAATGTGCTTTATCATAAACTAGTACAAAATGGCTTTAACACACTACGTATAATGTATTTATAGTGAGTTATTATCCTCATACCACATGCTTCACACACATTTATATTCTTACCATTTAACTATGAACTTGTGTGGTAGATATTGTAGTGTAGAAAAATGTACTCCTTTACATTTAAACACTATGTTTGGGCCCTCCTAATTAAATTGGACTTAATTATGCCTTAATAATCCCTATTTTACATCTACAATCCTAATAACTTACATTTTCTAAAGGTGAAACTTGACAACAATTAATGCCAACACATAATTAAACACCTTGAGCAATGTGTGTTCTAGAAATAGGGACCTAGGACGAATGGGTTCTCCCTAGGCCTTGGAACCCATTTTTAAAACATGTTTTGGTAGTATTTTTATCATCCCAATTTCAAATTTCAAATTTTGGCTTGTAATGTTTAATTTTTGGGAAATTAAGGATTCATGTCTATAAATACAAGGTTATTTTATCAAATCAAATAGATATTTCAAGAGAGAATTCACAAGAGAAAATATTATTGTCAAGAGCATTCAAGAGTAGATTTATCAAGCATTTGTTGCAGCATTCAAGATCTCAAGCATCGTTTCAAAGTTATGTTCATTCATGCATATTTTTGGAGCTAACATTGTGATGTAGGTTTCAAGATCTAATCCAAGCATTCAAGTCAAAGATTCAAAGCAAGATTCAAGCATCAAGATCCACATCCATTGAAGCCATATCATGCAAGATTGTAGATTTCTAAGGGTTTTATTCAAGGTTTTGGTGAGTTGCAACATTGTATTGTTCATTCACCATTCCTTTCATGTTTCATTTCAATTCAAGGTTTAATTACCAAAACAGGGTTTGACCAAGGAAAATCCCCATTCACCAAAAACAAACATTTTTTCCCTCTTGTGTTTCTATTGAATATTTTAGGTTGAAGAAGGATTGAAGATCTCTAAAGTGCCAAATTGCAAAAGTTGTCAAAGTTGTAAGAAAAGTTGTCAAGATAATGGAAACTCAGATCCCGAGCTCATATTCTGTCATTTTCGAGTGAAACCAGTGGGAAATTGCATCTCAAATCTATCTTCAGAGGCTCCTAAAAATTCAGATCAAAAAGCTATCTTAGGACACTTTGCAACCAAATAGGACACTTAGAAACTAATTTTTGAGGCAAGTTTTGAGTGTCTTCCACTCATCAAAAAAATATAAAATTGATTGTTTTTGTTATATCTAGGCTTAATCTACATGAATCAGGTCTTAGGTTACAGATTTGAGGTCATTTTCTATTTTATTTTCATCTCCCAAAAGTGTTGTTTGAACTGTACCCCCCATCCACACACACATAAAGGAAATTGTGAAATCTTCCATAGAATTGACTCACCTAAGGGCTGAAAATTAATTCTATCATGGAGGATCTCATTTCCTTAATGAAATAGAAAATAGATAGGTTCATTACACCCCATTTCCCCCTTTCTATTTATAGTAAGTTTGGTGAAACATTCCAAATTTAGTATGTAACCCTATGTTTTGGACCCCCAACCTATTTTTCTATGTTTCAGATGCAACTAACCATTCTTAAGCACCTAGATTTCTCTCTCAATATTTATAACCATTTCATCTCTTCACTATAATTTTTCTTCATAATCATTGATACCAATGTTAGGATAGGATATAAAAACATAAAACATACTTAAAAATGTGTATACCAACATTTATTTTTATATATTCACACCCAATGAAGGTTCATATCAACTATCATAAACAAATACTTATCTACATGTGGGTTAATTGAGTTCTCAATTAACTACCTTATGATTAACCTAACCTAGGCATTACAACAATATCATAACTACTATTTTTTATGGTAATTTTTTTACTAAAATATTTCTCCCTATTTTGACTCTTATTTCTAATGTGTTCTTAGTTATTTAATAAAATAATTTTATTTCTAGATCCTTATGGGTCATGGATTTAAATTTGAAGAAATTATTAATCTCACAAAATCTTAGTGGTTAAGGAGACGTGGGAAGATCCCTCCTACTTCCTCCTTGAGATACCATATTTATTTCCATTTATTTATTGAATAATATTAATCACAATGCTTATCTTTTAATATTTTGTGGTCCTCTTTCAATACCTACAATTGTCTCATGAAACACCACAATTGAACTCCGCTAAAGTATGAAAAAACAAGTCTTTTATTAAAGGTATATTTTTTCCTTTATCTTCTTTATCCAATATGAATGTCTCATTTAGATTTGAAAGTTTGGAATGCACCCTCAAGAATTAAGGTTTCTCAAGCCTAGAATTATTCTCTCTAATTTTCTTCAAGAGATTAAATGGTTTATTTCAAAGGTTTGAGCTTTCTAGATTATACTTGGAATATCTTTTTATTCATGTACAACCAATTTTTTTTCTCTAGTGTAGAAAAATGTATCCCTTTACATTTTCACACTTGTTTGGACCCTCCCTACTAAAATTGGGCTTCTTTATGCCTTATTTGGTCATATTTTGCATCCACAACCCTTATTTAATGCATCTTTCCAAGGATAATCCCAACACATATCAAATGACCACTCATAATTTAATGATTTTGGTTTGTATGGCCCATATTTAGTGATTTGGGACTCATACACCACCTTGGGCGTATGGATCCCACCTAGGTTTTGTGGGCCTAAACCCGAATTTGGCATTAAACATAACATTTCTTAAAACTTGTGTTCCGAGCTTAGCCTACTGGGACTCATACGCCTCAACTAGTGTATGAGTCCTGCTTAGCTTGGACCTATTTTAAATTAAAATTCTTGGCAGAATTTTATTCTCCTAGATCTGATGTCGGGTTGTAGTGTTGTAATTTCAGGAAATTTAGCATAAACAAGTATAAATACAAGGTTATTTCAAATATTTTCTACTATCAAATTGATGAGAACATTCCTATAGAAATTTTATGATTACAATAACATTCAAGAGCATTCAAGAGTGATTATCAAACATTTTGGAGCATTATTCAAGAATCATGCATCATGTTTGTTTTTGAGCTAAAATTTGTGGTGTAGGTTCTTATGATTCAAGAAAGCATTCAATTCAAGATCCATAGCATACAATAAAGATTCAAGATCTACATTCATGCTAGCCATTACTTACAAGATTTCAGCCTTTATCCCAAGGGTTTGGTGAGTTGTAACATAGCTTATTTGTCCATTCATCATTCCTTCCTTCTATTCCATTTTATTTCAAGGTTTGATTACCAAAATGGGGTTTTACCAAGGAAAACCCCTATCCACTAAAAAAACAACATTTTCCCCTCTTGTTGATGTGTGATTTGTAGATATAGGTTGAAGATCCATTGAAGAGAAAGATTGGAGAAAAGTTGTCAATTTGTCAAAGTTGTCACCTACATTGCAAAATCACAGAAGGACGCCTATAGGTTGTAATTCAATGCTTTAGACTCGGAGATTTGACAGGAGAGAAGCTACAAGAAATCACTAGAGGATATCAGAGTTTTAGATCAACCCTAATACTGGGACTAAATCACCACTTGTGGCATATGAGTCCCAATATACCATATTTCAAGCACTTTATGTAGATCCTGGTTTAGCAATTCCAGATTTCGGTTCCGACCCGAAACCCTAAATTGGGACTAAATCGCCCCTCCTAGCGTATGAGTCCTAGTATACTTTAAAAGTTAGATTTTCAAGATTTTAGACCTTGTTCTGAGCTCCTTGAGTTGTCAAGGTGCTCCTCTATCCTTCCTCAGTCCATTCTTCTGATTTTCAGTTTCTTATCTTGAGTTGCATCTAGTTAGGTTTACATATCATTTCATTTACTTCTTTCCAAGCCTTTGCTTGGTGGTGAACCCCCTTTTAGTCTTTAATCAAACCCCTAGGACACCCTATTGTAGATCTCTTTCCCTCATTTCCACCTCTAGATTGAGATCTCTAAGGTTTCCTTGAATGAAACTTGAAGGAAATTGGTGGTTCTATCTCCCAAAACATAGAGCGAAAATTTTCTTCATTTCATTTTGGTGAATCTAGCTTTTAGAACACCTTATTTTCTGATTTGGAGTGCATCATAGTCCTAGATCTAGCTTGCATTAACTTTACATTAGGTTTTTCATAAAGTTAATTTGCATCTAGGGTTTCTTAATCTTGTATTAGTGAAAGTGCATATAGGTTGCATTTTTTCCTCTTGCATCATTGAATGTTACTTAAAACCTATAATTGCACTTAGTCTAGACATCATTCAAAATAGAAAACCTAATATTCACTCAGAATTTTCAGAAATTAGTGTAAAAACCCTAATCTAGGACTCATACGCCCCTCTAGACGATTTAGTCTCAGTGTAGGTTGTTTTATTGGAACTCATACACCCCTCTGGGAGATTTAGTCCTGTGTCAGATCTTAAATTGTATTAAATTACAACATTAGAAACCATGTTTTTGTGCTTCTATTTGTTGTTGTTAGATATATTTTTTAGATTACTGAATTTTTGTTTCATTTATTTCATTGCATCTAGCTTAAATTCATTTGAATTGGAATTAGAGAATACCATTTATCTTTTGTTCATTACATTCATTGATTGTCCCTTGCATGAGCTTTACAACTTAGTGTCCTATTTCTAATACTATAGTGAGATGAAGTTTGAGACTCATGTCATCCCACGATAGCACAATCGTCATGGATCTTGGGTTATCTAGCTCTTTCACTCCTTGTATTGACACTAGTTCACTAGGTATGGACCATACCCTTAACAACTCTTTGCCTTCAAGTAGTATGACAAGTGTTGAAACAATGGTTGCTAGTATCTTGCAAGAAAACATAATCCAAATCCACGAAGACTTAGCAAACCTACAAAATAAACTGAGTACTAAAAACATTTCAACCACTACTATTCCTACCATAGATAACATACATTGCATGATTGAATGTGAAGAAGAAGTAGAACTTGTGTGTAGCCTATCTCATATTTTTGGAAAACATCTTACCTCAACGACTAGCTGTGATTTACCTTCAAACAATGTCCAAAGTCAAGGAGGAACTCAAATTCCTCTTCCCACAACCATTTCCTCTATTCCTATCTATACCAACCCTTAAATTAAAACAATGATGCAACCTACTAGTAATGTCTTTTCTACCTTGGGTATTTCTGCTAGCGTTCCTAGTACCTTTGTGGCATCACACGTCATATCTCCTACCACTTTACCTCCCATAAGCATTACATTCACTTCCCCCTTGAACACATATACACCTCCACCATATTCACCTCCATCCTAAAATACAACCAACGACACCATCCTTAACCAACTTTTGCAAAATGTTTCATCCCTTCAAAAGAAAATTTCCACCATAAATCAAAATCAAAATGACCAACCTACATACTATGTCAAAAGCAATCCCTTATCCTTGGATATATTGAGAATGTCGATACCAAAATGTGTAGAGATTCCTAGGTTTTAGAAATGTGGAGGGAAAAGAGATCCTTCTAACCATGTTTCCACTTATACCGCCTTATGTAGTGATTTTTTCCTTGAGGATAAGATCTTGGCTAAGCTTTTCCCTAGGTCCTTAAAAGATACCACTTTAGAATGGTTTTCATTGCTACCCAACAACTCAATTTTTTCATTCAATCAACTTGTTGAGGCCTTTATAAACCATTTCCAAGTGCACATGACTCCTAAGATGACCTTAGCCAATTTGATGTGAAGTAAGAAAAAAAATGATGAAAAGGTTATTGAATTCATTTCACATTACCAAATGCTTTATTCCCAAATCAATGTAAAGATTCCCAATCCTCACCTTCAATGGATTTTCATTGAGAACTTACAAACAAAGATACAAGATAAGCTTGGCATGATGAAGTTTCCTTCCTTCATACACTTGTGTACTACCCTTCGTGATTATCAAAACTCAGTTAGTAATCGCGAAACAAAACCCACCTCTAGCCGTCCTAAGAAGTCTGAATCCACAAACCAAATCAATTATCAACTATTTAGAAAACATAATAAAGGATTCCTTCAACTTAACCCCCCTCAACCAACTCAATATGTTATTACCCAAGTGGCTGCTATAAAGAAAACAAGTCCTTTTACATTTGGGGATCCATCTAGAAAATTTAATCCCTTACCCGATACCCTCCACAGCACAATGCCACAACTTTTAGAATAGAAAATGATCACCTTACCTCCCGTTAAAACTCCCAATCCTAATAAGCCTTTACCTTTGAACTTTAGATCGAATTCTTATTTCCATTATCACCAAAAAATGGACATGATACAAAACATTGTAAGTGTCTTCAACATATTGTACAAGACCTGAATGATTCTGATCGACTTCAAATTGAAGGTGTTAATGATCAAGGTAATAAGTTTGTTGCCCCTCCTAACCAAAACTTACAAATCTTTACCAACCCTAATGCAAAATCATAACATTTCATTTATCAAAGCTAGTGAAACTAAAAAGAATGATGTAATGAATGTTGACACAGATGATGACAACACAGATACCATTGAACAAATTCCTATGGATACTGATAAACAAGGTCCTATGGATGATATGATGGGATTGGTTGAAATTATACCTCATAAGGGTTGAACTAAAAATCCTCTTGACATTGCTTTCTCCTCTAAAGATATAATTATAAATACACTTGATGGTCCTCTTTACATAGTTGGTTGAATCAATGAAAAGCCCACTAATGGGATATTAATTGATCCCATCTATGGAGAGAATACAATCACTAAAGAATTCTTACTTGTGTTTGAACTCTATCAAGAAAAATACAACAAACTGAAACCATGGATACAAATGCATAATGGTTTTTCTTTCCCTATGATAGGATCGATCACTCTTCCTTTAAAAGTTGGACTAAAACAATTAGATGTCTCATTCTCCATCATCTCGACGTTAGATCAATTCCATGTGAAGCTTGGTTATCCATGGCTACGCTCCTTGAAAGTCATCCCATTGATCGTGCATAAATGTATAAAGTTTCCCTTTGACAATGAAGTATTTACTGTGCACCATAGTGGCTTTAATCCTTTGTCTTCTCGAGTGAAAATTTTGTTCCAAGGATTTCTTTTGGCTCGAACCTATGGAACCTATTAAACCTCATGAGGACTTCTTTTTTAAATGCTATCAAAAGTTTAAGGTGAAATGAATAGAAAAACTATCCCTTAAAAACATGCCTCAACCTATGAATGAGCCACCTATCCTTGATGAAACCATGATTGAACCTAAAGACATTCCAGGAAACCAAGACCAACCTAAGATAGATCCTTTTCCTATCTCCTATAAAATATCAAGAGACTACCAAAGAAATCCCATCACACCTCCTAAGATAAAACAAGTTTATAAAGCTAAAGAGAAAGTGGTTGAACAACCTCCCATGGTTCCTTCTGCTTCTCCCCTAGGGGAAGAAAAGAAACCTGTGGTTGATAAACCCACTCCTACACAAACACAACTTGAAAATCATACTAAAAGAAATAGAAATGCTAGAGAGTGTAGGTGTAGATGTCATAATCTTGTTCAAAGATTAAATGATGAGAGCAACAAAGAAAATCAACATCCAAACAAGATTGAAGAAATACATGATGAGTCTCCCTCTTCACCACAACAAAAAGATCCTATATTGCAACCACAACAAGAGCTAAATCCCTCTTTAGACATTATCATTCGACCTCCCATTGTGATTAACATAGACAACAATGATGAGGTTGCTAAAATTGATGAAGAGGTGCATAATGAATTGAATACATTGTTTTCCTCTTCTATGAGCTTATATGATAATTCTCCTAGGAAGAGTGTTGAACTTGGTAATGACCCTAGTTCGGCACTTGATGTTGTCCCTTTAGCTAGTTGTCTTCCTCTGTATACGATGAGCACGATTGGGATGTGGATGACCTGCTATAGGTTGAATCACATATGACTCACTAGTATTGTCTTTATTTTCTTTTTCATGTTTCTTTTATGCGATTGCATGTGTGTAATATGATCCCCCGTACTGTTTTATTTGATGTATCTCTCTCTTTGTGACATTCCTTTATTTTTACCAACATTCTTCTCTATGTCATAAACATTTTATCTTTTTCTTTTTCTTGTGTTTTCCTTTTGGGGATGACACAAGGCGTCAAGACATTTAGGTCTCTTCCATGTTGACCTAAATTTTTTCCTTTGTTTTTGCTCTCTTTGTGTCATTCTTCTTGTTCCATGAGTATTTGGGGAATAATGACAATTTTGAGCTCTCTAAAAAACATTGTAGCAAATACATATTGACCTCGAATCCGTGGATCCCTTATGTGATTTTGGGATTTCATTTTGGGGGAAACCCCTTATTCATTATGCAGCTTTATTTGGAAACATATGACTTGGCATAGGGCTTTCCAAATAAGCTATCATGTCCTCTTTATCATTAGTATTTATCATTTAAGTTACTTTAAAGTAATTTCTCACAGGATGGTGTTTAAAAATTTCTTTAAAGTGGGGGCATACATTGGAATTATTCTTTTGCAACTCATATTTCATTGTGTAGTATTCTTACTTCATGTGATGCATCTTTCTCTTTGTGGTGACATTGGGTGTTATTTCCTTCAAGAGTGTGATCTCTCTTAGCATATTATATTCCTCTTAGTGGCTTGATGCGACACACTACATCCCCTAAGTTGTGAATCCTCTATTCTTTGATTGGTCCTCTCTTGGAGATGTTAGGCATGATGTTCCCTAAGTTAAGAACTCAAATGAACTAAGAAAAATTCCTTTGAATGTACCTTACACTACTTTGGAATTTACAATATCGGTTATATGGCCACCTTGCATAATAGACTTTGCTTTCCTGTGGAGCCAACTTGCACCTTGCATAACAAAATTTTCTTTCCTATAGAGCCATCTTGTTTATTCATTGGTGTCAAGCATATGAAGTTTTTCTTGCCTCATGAATCTTGTTGTTCATGTTATGTGGCAGCTTGTCAAAGTTATCAGGAGGCATAGCTTTGGTATGGTTGTACGTATGGGAGCTGAACTTAGGCATGAATTTTCCATATCCACTTGCTTATTTATGTGAGTGCATATTGGTCATGTGCGTATGTGTCTCGTTGGGGGCTCACCTAGTGGACGCCTAAGGTTCCACTAGCCCTTGTGAGAATTCATTGGTTTGCATAGTGGACATCGTGTTCCACTTGTAATTTTTTTTGGACAAACAACTTAGATCTAATCCACAACGTGCGAGACAAATTATCGAAGCTTGATCCATCCATCCTTTTTATATTTTTTGTTTTCTCTCTTTATCTTTGGCAGTGTATGCTTGTGCCTTGTTGTTGCTTCATATTATTTTCATGTGTGTTATTTTGTGCTTATGTTGGTTTACCATAGGATCTTGGTCCTTGGGGCTTGACCATCCCTCTTGATTGTTGTCATTCTATCCTACTAGTATTGCTACGATTGAACCTCTCTTGATATGATTTTGTATACTTTAATATGAGTTAGAAGCAAGTTCTTCCTCTCACTAAAGTGGGGGCTAAATGTAGTGTAGAAAAATGTAGAATTTTACATTTTCACACTTGTTTGGGCCCTTCCTACTAAAATTGGGCTTCTTTATTCCTTATTTGGTCCTATTTTGCATCCACAAGCCTTATTTAATGCATCTTTCCAAGGATAATACTGAAACATATCAAATGACCACTCATAATTTAATGATTTTGGTTTGTATGGCCTAGATTTAGTGATCTGGGACTCATAAGCCACCTTGTGCATATGGGTCCCACCTAGGTTTTGGGGGCCTAAACCTGAATTTGGCATTAAACATAATATTTCTTGAAATTTGTGTCTTGAGCTTAGCCTACTGGGACTCATACGCCCCAACTGATGTATGAGTCCCACTTAGCTTGGACCTATTTTAAATTCAAATTGTTGGTGGGATTTTATTCTCCTAGATTTGATGGTGGCTTGTAGTGTTGTAATTTCAGGAAATTTGGCATAAACAAGTATAAATACAAGGTTATTTCACATATTTCTCCTAGAAAATTGATGAGAGAATTCCTATAGCAAGTTTATGATTACAAGAACATTCAAGAGCATTCAAGAGTGATTATTAAGCATTTTGGAGCATTATTCATGAATCAAGCATCATGTCAAACTCATCATGCATCATGTTTATTTTTTAACTAACATTTTTGGTGTAGGTTCCTATGATTCAAGCAAGAATTCAAGTCAAGATCCATAGCATACAATCAAGATTCAATATCTACATTCATGCTAGCCATTACTTACAAGATTGCAGCCTTTATCCCAAGGGTTTGGTGAGTTGCAACATAGCTTATTTGTTCATTCATCATTCCTTCCTTCTATTTCATTTCATTTCAAGGTTTGATTACCAAAATGGGATTTAACCAAGGAAAACCCATATCCACTAATAAAACAACACTTTTCCATCTCTTTGATGTGTGATTTGCAGATCTAGGTTCAAGATTGGAGAAAAGTTGCCAAGTTGTCAAATTTGTCACCTACGTTTCAAAATCACGAAAGGTCACCTATAGCTTGTAATTCAGTGTTTCAGACTCAGAGATTTGATAGGAGAAAAGCTATAGGAAATCACTAGAGGATATCATAGTTTTAGATCAATCATAATATTGGGACTAAATCACCACTTGTGGTGTATGAGTGCCAGTATACTAGTTTTCAAGCATTTTCTATCGATCTTGGTTTAGTAGTTCCAGATTTTGATTTTGTCCTGAAACCCTAAACTGGGACTAAATCACCCCTAATGGCGTATGAGTCCCAGTATGCTTTAAAATTCAATTTTTTAGGATTTCAGATCTTGTTCCAAGCTCCTTAAGTTGTCAAGGTGCTCCTTTATCCTTTCTCAGTCCATTCTTCTGATTTTTAGTTTCTTATCTTAAGTTGCATAGTTAGGTTTACATATCATTTCATTTCCTTCTTTCCAATCCTTTGCTTGGTGGTGAACCCCCTTTTAGTATTTAATCACACCCATAGGACACCCTATTGTTGATCTCTTTCCCTCATTTCCATCTCTATATTGAGATCTCTAAGGTTTCCTTGAATGAAACTTGAAGGAAATTGGTGGTTCTATCTCCGAAAACACAGAGTGACAATTTTATTCATTTCATTTTCCAATCTTGATTGTGTGTTCCTGGCATTGCATCATGCCAACCTCATATTCAATTGAGAGATATCTAATTATACCTACACTTTGAGATGTATTTTTTTTATATATTCCAATGCATTTTGGTTCCATTATCTCTTTTGATTTTACTTCTTATTTTATTTGTCCCAATTTAACATCAAGTAGGCTATACATGAAAAATATAAGAATACTTTAGAAAGTGATTTATTAATATATGCAATATTACCCTTTCATAATAATGTTGTATATAATGTCAAAGAATCATTATTACAATTATAATGCATTATATCCACCCATCGGTTTGAGGATGGAAGGTTCTTCTTCATGTGTTGTAAAATGTTATGTTACACTTTAGACTAATAGGTAAATAGTGCACATGATGTATTTAATCAAGTGCATCTATAAAAATAAATTTGATTTTTATATGATCTTGTAAAGAAAATAACACATCTTGGATAGGTATTTTTAGTCATTTAAAATTTAATTATTTATTTTTTATATTACATGTGCAATTTTTATTACTTTCAAATATTATAATACAAATTCATTTATTTTTAGTATCACACAAGTTGTTCTAAAACTTCCATAAAAATATTTAATCAAATACATCAATAAATATATTAAGAAAACCAAAATGCACACAAAGATTAGTAAAAGGATCAAAAACTAATTTTCTATTTTTTTGGTCTTCTCAAATTGAGTTAAAATAATCTATAATAGACCACAATAACATGTTGGAGTTGATGTTTGTCATTGATGTCAATTGTTCATGATGCAAAAGGGTTTGTGCTTAGAGTTGATGTTGATGCTTCCATTATTACAAGGTCATTCATGTTTAATTGATGTCAAAGGAGAAAGATACAAGTTAGGTACATGCTGATGTTTGATCATTGTCTAATGATTTTTGATGTTGATACTCAAAGGTAATTTGTTGATAGGTGTTTTTTCACTTCTCAACACACACAACACACAAGTATGTTGTCTCTCTTGAAAGGTAATTTTCTGCAACTAAGTTTCAAAAAATCACCCCAAGGTCTCTTAGGTGTCAGGTCATGACAATGTGTGAAACAACTCAATGGTTGATGTGATTTGCTGGTAATCGCAAGGAGGCCTTTATAGTTCACAAAGCATGGGAGTTTGGGTATGCAAATAGAGTTTCAAGGTTCTGGAAATGAATGAATAGTGGCTGCCCACTCAGAATAGCAAGTTGAAACTCACTTCAATCACCAAGTTTGACATTGTTATGGTGCTTGGAATCATAAACTAACAAATATCTAAAAGAAATATCAAAAGAGGAAGGGGTTGAGAGAAGTTTCTAAATCTAAGGTATGAATGAACAATAATAATGGAGGATGCTAAAGTAGACAGACTCCCATAAAACTAAGTTTTTCCTAACCAAGAGAAACCTACAACTACACAAAACCAGTGCAATCTTCAAGGGATCTTTGTAGATTTTCCTATTGTGCATTCACCTCATTAACATATAATTGAATTAAAGTACAACAAGTAAACAAGCCCAAGCTAACTTTACATAGTAGTTTGTCATCAACAAAATTCCAAAAGTATGGGTTGGGAGTTCATCAAATACTATAACAACAACCACCATTAAAGACATTCAAGAAACTAATAAACAAAGATAACATGGAGGTTGAATCATGCATGCACAATGAAAAAACTCAAAGAAAACACCCAAAATGTAATGCAATGCTTCCTTCTATTGCTTCAATATACCTCATACAACAATTCACCACCCCCTTACAAATGAGGAGCAAGCCCCTATTTATAGTTTTTCAAAAGTGAAATGAATGGATAGGATTCATTTACAATGAATGACCCAGATTCAATACAGCTCAAGGTTTCACCTACCCGCAATATTTCACAATTTAAAATAGAATATTTTGTCTTCTCTATTTTGTCTTGTAGTCTATTTTGTCTGGTAGCTATTTTGTCTGGTAGCTGCCTTCTTTATTGTAGCTGAAAATTGTTGAAATATACCTTTGTTGACACATTTGCAACATCTCTTTATTCAATTAGGTGGGTCTTCTTGCAAATTTGCATCAATGGGAGGTAGAAATCTCTCCTTCAGTTCTAGCGAGAAGCTCTTTGACAATCATCATTATTCGATACCTAACTAGATCCAAGTGTTGAAATGGATAGCAGAAAATAAGAATGCAGATTCCACCAAGTATCAGGCTGTGTTGAGAGTTAGCAGGTGAATACCGAGCACTATGGTGCCAAAAACGACATAATTTGGATGAAGATTTGCATCACGGTCCCCATCGCAAGCACTTATGTATGTGATCTTTACATTGATTACTCTTCTTGGATCTTTACTCAGGCCCCCTAGGGGCAATCTTCATCATCCTTGGCACGTTGGCACAATTCTGTAAGCAAGCTCCTTGTTGATGGTGTTTTCTGCACAGCAACAACTCAGACAGAAAATGATATTCTATCTCTCTTGAAAGATAATCTTCAACAATAAATTGCTAAAAATCACCCCAAGGTCTCTCGGGTGTCAGGTCTTGACAATGCAGAAACAACTCAGATAATATGTGAAAATGCTGGTAATCACAAGGGGCCTTATAAATGAACAATGCTGGAAGTGAATTTCATCATATGCAACAATATGGTGATGCTTTCAATCCTAAAACTAACCCAGATTCAAAATAAACAGCAAAAGAGATAAGGGTTTAGAGAGATTCTATTCTATTCTAACTCTTAAGATTAACAATGCAAATGATAAACACTTGAAATGGACCAATCCCAACGAAACCAATCTCTGCTTGACCAAGATTAATCTGCAATCTTACAGAAACAGTGCAATCTTCTAAGGTTTTAAAGATTTTCAGATCATGAACATTCACCCAAGACAACCCAATTGCAGTTGAAATGAATAAATCTCCATAATTGAACCAAGCACAATGAATATAAAGGTCCAGGCTAACTTTACAAAGCAACTAACAATCAGCTAGCTGCAAAAAGTATGGACCAGGGATTGCTGCAAACACTTCAAACATTAAATCATGAACATCATTGAATCAGATCTAAATCTAAATCTAATAACCATGAGCAATTTTAAAAATAGAATCATAAGAACCATGCAAGATAAGTCAACACAAAAGAGATCACCAGAAAATCACAATGCCTTCAATTGTATTGAATCACCAAACTCCAGCAACAATTCCAATGTTCTGTTACATCACTTGCTCAGAAATTGACTAGCTTCTACCTCTACTCTACTGCTAAATTTCTCTCTATCAAATCTTCTCCTAATCTCTCACCCCCTTACAAATGAGGCACATATGCCATTTATAGAGAATCCCCCAAACATGTCGGCCTAATTAGATTTTACAATAATAATTGGCCTCAAAACAGGTCGGCCTAATGAGAAATTCAAAAGAGGACAAGATTTGCATTAAATGCATGAATATTATCCATGTCAGCCCACGATCTCCAGCAAGATCAGATTCACGTGCCCTCCAGAAAGTCCTCCAGCTGTAGACAGTTTTGGCACGGATTCTTAGGCAGCTCCCACTTTTGAAAATTTAAATTGAACATTTCCAGATTTCCCACTTTTGGCACGAATCCATATGCAAGTCCCCCCCTTTTAATATTTGCTTAGTCCTGAAAAACAGATATCATCATTAATAGCCCACATGTCCAAATAAAATCTTAACATTTTCTAAAAAACTTACATTTTTATAAGGAAACTTTCCATTTTTCAGATTTTTTCCATTTTTGGAAATTTTATTTTCAACATCTTTTTCAAGAAATTTTCATTTTCAGGAACATTTTAAAAAATCCATTTTGGAAAAAATAAATAAATAAATAAATAATTATTTTCGGAAAAATTTCTATTTTGAGAAATTTCGGGATTTCGGCCCTTCCGGGGAAATCAGACCAAGGGGAAAATCCGGAAAAATCTGGGCCAGGCAGACTCCAGACCAAAATCCGGGAAAATCCAGGTGGACAGGAATCCGGAAAAATCCAGGCGGACAGGAATCCGGAAAATTCCAGCCAGACAGGATTATGGGAAATTCCAGGCAGACAGGATTATGGGAAATTCCAGCCAGACTAGAAAATCCCGAATTTTGTTCAAAACCTAGTTTTTTCGAAGCACAACTCGGGGGAAGGACTTGGACAAGCAATATAAACACCTAAGGACCCCCAAAGGCAATGAAAGCAATAAAATTAAGGGGCCAAAAGACATCAAAAGCCAATCCGGGAAATTCTAGGCAGACAGGATTATGGGAAATTCCAGCCGGACAAGGATTATGGGAAATTCCAGCCAGACTGGAAAATCCCAAATTTTGTTCAAAACCTAGTTTTTCCGAAGTGCAACCTGGGGAAATCACTTGGGCAAGCAAGATGAACATCTAAGGACCTCCAAAGACAATGAAATCAATAAAATTAAGAGGCCAAAAGCTAGAGCAAAAAGAGGGTCCCCGCTTTCAGTGGGGCGTGTGTGCAAAACTACACAACACTCCTTAAACGTACTTGAATTGAAATCTTCCCCTTGGTGTGGATCTACGGGTAGACATATCTTGGACATCATTTTAACATCCAAGCCCCCCCTCATATAATTATTCCTTCAACATGCAAAATTAATGATTAAAATAATCATCTTGAACTAACATCCAATATTAGAGGCCTATTTAAATCATTCAACCAATTTGCTTCAAAAAGTATAAAGTCCCCTGTCCAGTAAAATAACTCTTCTTATTATAATAAATCTCCTCCTCGTAATCTCCACTTTATACCTGCACATCATAAGATTGGAGTCATGTTTACTAATATCCCCCGCTCTTCTAATAGTCCTATCTAGGCCCTTGCTCTTTATTTCACATGGAGAGGTCCTCAAGATTAAATCATAATGGTAAATTACTTAGGTGCTTGAAATAAGCATATGTCTAATCCGGTGTGTGATTCCCTCCCAAGATTCTTTTGAATTTAGTGAACCATGCTTTAATCGAGATTCTTATAAAACACAAGGCTCACCATAAATACATTAAATAGTTAAATGACCATGAGAGTGCCATCTTAGGGGAAATTACGAATTGCAGAGATTAAGGGCCATGAAGGCAGCATAAAAGGTGACGGCCCCATCCTAAAAAAATATGTGCGAAATAGTGAATGCGGGAGACCACAATAGTAATGTCGTTGTAGAAGGCGGAGTGGCCTGCGGCTTCTGTAAGGAGAAGACTTGCAGGATCCACATCCCTGCAGGAACAAACTTCATTAATATTTCCAATAATTTGTGGTGCTCACCCAACACTCCTTCGACAGGGGGTGGAGGAATAATTAGACACTATGGTTATGCTACAGGTAAGCTGACGCCGGTGAAAAATCCATCGTTCTGATAAATCTCGCGATCACCCCCCCTCCCCCGCTAAGTTCATAGCATCTACCTAGTATACTCCTTGTGGTCGCCTTAAATACCTTGTTCATGTGGTGATGATGTTCAATAAGACAATATCTTGGTTGACAATACTGATGGTGGCCTGGGCTGAAAGAGTCTTCGTTAAAAGCATCTTGCATTCATCACAACTAGACACGTGTTACGAGTGATATGCTTGTAAAGTGTTTTCCTGTATACCCAAAGCATGATCCTAACCTGCTAAAATGATAATGTCCATCACAATCATTTATGACCATTCACTTGAAGCAAAACCATCATCAGTAGGATATTGTGTGCATGTTAAAGCAGTAAGGGAATCAATTAATAGGACTCTAAAACTCCTCCTCATTTCTTCGATATCCCAACCTGAGGTAGTGGAAAATAAGGGCCCACAATCTCAATGTGCCAACTCCGGATCTAATCATACATAGCCACAACTATCCCTTTGGTGCATGAGTTAAGTTCCTTTTTCTGAGTTCACTAAGTTGATATGTTTTCATCGTTGCAGGAGTAGTGCATAGTAGAGCGCGTGTGCACTTGTGATGGCCTTCACTGCCTCTATGTTGTATTCTTTATAAGCTCATAAACTCGTCAAGCACCATAACATGATATACTTGGATCACCTAAGGACATTAACCATTATTCCTCATTATTTTTGTTAAGAGCCTCATCTCACCCATGCTTGGAGTTTCTTATGGATCATTCTTTGCATAGCGCCAAACTTTCAAAGGTCATTGGTCACCATCGGAGTCTTGGATGCGAATGAAGATCATCGATCATGCCAATGAGGATCATGGGGTGGGATGCAGGAAGTTGATGCAAGAATGTCATTGCGGGAAGAAAATATAGGACCATTGTAGGGGGATGTCATTAGAAGGTATTGGGGAATAGTGGCCTCTGCAGTGACCAAGCTCGCAAAAGAGAATGCAGAGAATATGTACGGAGGTGATGTGTCTGAATGTTGTAGGAGACTGCATCACAAGAATGGAGACACACACAAAATCATCTTCCAGCAAGTGAGAGGGTGGCCTCCACAAAGAAATGATATTGCGCACAGGAAAAATGATTATTACATTTGGAGACCCGAAGTCAAGAAGGCGTCATGGTAGTATCGTTTCCTTATATGAAGAAATTCAAATAGTAGAATGCCAAATTTGAGATTTCACCTACTGCAATTTCAACCAATACTTATATCATACTGCTAGTCGACTATCTTCCTTCATTGCAAATCTCTTTCCCGATTCCTACATCACTTGACAGTTCATTAAAGAAATGCTGGAAACTTTTGCAAATCTAAAAGATCAATACAAATTCAAAGCTCGCTATACAATCCTTCAATAAGGCAAGGTAAAGGGGATCTTGAAGTGAAATTTTGAATAGTTGGATGGAAATATACTAGCATGTGACCATACTACAAAGGAAAATAAACAAAATCATCCAAATGAATGCACCTATCCATGTGAGCCCCTTGTAACATACCCAGGTTGCTATTGCAGCAACATTCAGGTAGAAATCAATCAATGTTGCATTCGGCATATAGAAAATTCACTGCTAGCAATTCACCAACGGAAAACTCACTGCCAAAAATTCACCATGGGAAAATTCACCATCACGACAATTCACCGCACAAAAAATTAATTGCATGAATTTTTGGCAGTTAATTTTCCATGGCGGTGAATTGCTGGTGGCAATGAATTTTCCCACGATGAATTGTTGACAGTGAATTTTTCGTCGGTGAATTGCTGGCAGTGAATTTTCCTAGAGTCATTGCATTCATCTATGGTGTGACGAGGTCTTTTCATAATGGAGAACCATCTATGATAATTGTGTATACAAAGGTGATGAGTGTAATGAAGCCCATCGATATGTGAATCCCTAGTTTTTAAACTTTGCATTGATCATTTGCTTAAACGTTCACGTTCACTACATCAACACCAACCGTTGTCCAAGGTCCCAAGAGGGTGTGCCAAATCACACCAGAGAATTCTAATGATATGTAGGCCAGGGGTAGTACTTGTAATGAATTAAAGAGTCGTGGTAACTCCCTAGGAAAACACGTGGTAGGTCTATCATGCGGGGAAAAGGAGTGGGAGTAACGCTTGTGAAGGACATAGACGAAGATGTTATACCTCACTGCCTTGACTTGGTTAAGGTACGCAAGATGGCAAGCAGGAAAAGTAGTGCAGGTGGTAGTTTAAACATTGTCGTAAGGATAAGGGTAGTGCTTGAAAGGAACTCCGCCCAAGAGGTTCTAGCACAAAGGAGGACGACATCTGCAAAGTCATTCATCGTAGTCATGTTTACTTGATATCTCTTTTTTGTATCCTCGACCATTTCCCATTTGGCATGCTTCCCTCTCGATCTCATGATTTAGAATCCATTCAAAGCTTATACAATTTGTCATTTCTTTTAATGATTGATGCCTTTGTTAATCACTGTTAGAATATATCAAAAATTTATGTGACTTCAAGGTGGATTGCTACTCGATATATTTGGTGAACGGAGTCACTATTTACACACTCTCTTGAATATTTGAGGAATGTGCCGACCTTTGTGAATAAAGCTTCCATTCATTTCCAAAATTTTGATGCCTCTCATCTTCTATATAACATATTCATCAAACAACCGAGTGACAATAACTCAAATCGAAACCTTTATCATTGTTTTCTTTTCATTGTTGTTCACAGGTTTGTTCATCTACCTAAGAGAGAATGTTGGTTCCATCTCCGATGCCTCAATTTGACAAGTGTGCAAATGGTCCCCTTCCTATCTAGCAAACCCCTTGATCCCCTCCTCCAGGGAAAATGTTTTGATTACTGTTGTAAATCAACCACCCCTCATATTTGATGATCTAGCCGATCACCTAAGTCAGACCATGCGTAAACATATTATTCATCAGGTGTCTTCTTTGCAAGATGGGTAGCAATGAAATTAAGTCCAAGTGTTGCTTGAATAAGACTCATTGAATGGCAGCGTCCTCTTTCCAATTTATCATCCCCTCCTTTACATTTACTAGTGTGGGAGGACTCCATGTAGAAATGAGGAATGTATATGCCGCATGCAATAGGAGTGTAGACACGTAAAATATATCGATTGACATTGTGCATCTGATTCTGATTACTAACATTGTTTCATCCTGAATCATCCCTCGGTCTAACCATTTAATCAAATCTCCTTATCTAATTAAATTCATCAATATTCCTCTCTTAATTAAATAAATCATTTTATCTAATTAAGTCATCCTTTTTTGTTAATTAAATCAATATGATACGATTATCCCCATTTAATTAAATAGTCAATTTTATTTAATTAAATCTCTAAAGTCTGCCTATTAAATTAAATAAATTAAAACCTTATTTGGCTTAATCTAACATCATCTCTTTTAATTAAATAAATCAAAATCTTTATTTAATTAATCCTTTGTCACATTCCTCTCATATTTGATTTAAATAAATCCATAAATTCAAGTCAAATTTGTCACATCACTTAATTCCCTTCATTAAATTAATTAACCTTGATTAATTTAATCTCTTATCATGTCCCATCCTCCAGCTTTTACCACTTGCACATGAAAACAGATTTAATTGATTTATTAAATCCCTATTGTCCTCAACAAGGCATCTTTTTGGAATATTCTCTAAGTTTGAATTCAAAAATCCAAGTTGACATGTACATCCAACAAGGCATTTACTCCATCTTACATGTCCTTTGCCTCTAGCCAAGTGGCATTTAATGCATTCTTTCTTCCCTCTTGCAAGTCATTTCAACAAAATTCAAAATTCAAAAATAAGCATTTATTGGCACAATCCTCAAAACTTGCACATCCTTCATCCACTCATAGGTTGACAAGTGGCATCTTTCCATTGGATGAATGTTAGTCCCACATTGCTCAAATTTGGACTTTCATCCATCTTCTCATTCTATAAATGAAGAGCTCATCTCCTCATTTGATCATCCACAAATTATGGAAAGTTATTATGCTAAAATATTTAGCCATTTCCATCAAATATCATTGAGTTCTTAGCTAGGTTATGCAGGTTTTTAGCTTGGAGTTCTCATCAAACATCAACAAAGTGGATCACTCATCAATCATCACCAACATACATCAATCTTGCATCATAGGAGTTGGGAAAGGGTCAATTTTCACATCAAATTGGCACCAATTCCCCCATGGGATCATAAGTTTGCTAGCTTAATTAGGATTCAATCTTTATTTTGGTGTTTTCATTGTGTTCTTCATCATTGTTTTTCCTAATTTGAGCTTTGTGAATGGATTTCATGGGGAATCCTTGTTCTTTCTTTCTTTGATCACCTAATGTGTTTGTTCTTATTGTTTTGCAAGTATTAGGATTGGGGTTCACACATTTGGTGCTAGAGGGAGGGCTTGAACTCATTTTTTATCACTTTTTCCTAAAAATTCTGCGTTTTTGTTTATACACAGAAAAATTCCAATGCTGGAAGCTTAGCCTTGCCATATAGCACCACTGGTTCTCCAACATCACCATACAACACCACTGAAAATTCAAACTCCACTGGTTCTCCAGCATCACCATACAACACCACTGAAAATTCAAACTATGACGCTAAAGTCTTCCTGCCTAAGAATTTGAATTTTAAACCACGCCGCTTGACCATTCTGACCCACATGATTTTTCAAAAAAATCAAACAGCGATGCTAAGAAAAAGGGCGATGCAATTGAGCTCACTGGTTTGGACACAGAGTGCCGCTAAATGGTAAGCAGTGATGTACAACATTGCTGAGAAATCAAACTCTGACATAGTCATGGGTTGCGCCGCTGGTAGGGAGTAAAAAGTTGAAAAATTATTTTAGCACGTGCTTTTTGTCAAATGTTGAGTTTACCTTATGTTTTCTGCTTTGTAATCTTTGTATTTGGTAGAATCTGACTGGTTTTCTGTCTTGTAGGTTGGATCAATTGAAAACGAAAGAGGAAGAAGCATGATAATGATATCTTACAAAATCAAAGTGTTTTTAAACACTTTAGTGTTTGTTTAACACTTTTAAGAAACTATTATTCCTTTTTGCTTAGGACACTAATTTCGTTTGGGCTTTATAAAGAATCTTTTCAATTTTTTGCAAAGGTTTAAAACAAACATTAGGACTACAACTTACTAGAGTTTTTTTTTTAGTTAACAATTGAACAAAACAACTCTCATTTGTCCTTTGGTGCTTTAAAAAGAACTCACATTTTTCTTTGTGGATTCAAAACGAACATGTGTAACTTTGTTTTCGTGAGGGCTTACTTAACTAACTTCATTGAAAAAGGACGTATGCGCTTCTCTCACGCTTTATAGCAATCTTGAGAATCAAAAGGCCTTTTTTGTGATTTTAGGTTGAGATAAAGCAATCACCTCCACACTTAATTTTGGGTTAAAAATTGAACAAAACATTGTGCGAGTCTGAGTAGGGAATTATTGCGTACATTCTCTTTCTTTGTGTTACAAACAAAGATTGATCGAGTTACAGATATTGTCTTTATTCGCTTTTGTTATCTTAGAGGGCCTACCTTGGGGAAAAAGTACTCACCCAAGGGAACGACTCAACCGGTAACACTCTGAAACTGAGAGTATTTCCAACCGGGATATAAATGAGGGTATTCGAATAAATGCCAATATCACGCGGTTGGCTTCAACGAGATGGATCTGAAAGGGGACTCTCGCCGTATGGGTCAATCTCCACGAAAGGAAAGTCCTTATTAAAACCCATGTTTTAGAATTGCCAAAATCCTTGATCTATTTGTTGGTGCAAGAACGGTCGTTCTAAAGCCACCCCACACTTATACGGTCTTTTAGTAGAAATGGAAAGCATGCCATGGGAGTTTCATGGGTGTTGATGCTTGGCTACCCCTATTGACATTAATGAGCCATGGAGGGGAGCTAGTGGGGTCAAGCATCTAACCATTCAGTAAAGATAAGCGTAGCTGGACTTGTCCAAGTGGGAATCCAACAAATATTTCCTTCCACATCTATAGGGTTGTATTTATTCTTGGATACAAAATGCTTTGCTTGTTCGAAAACATCTTGGAAACAAACACTTGAACATCATCAAAATTTCAAACACTTTAGGAGACAAATACAATTGACTCAATTCATGTGTTATTGCTTTCCCTTGGGATTCACATCCTTAGAGGTTTCTAAACATTTGGATTACATCTCAATTTGTCTACTAAAGTTAAACAATAGGTAACCCTTTCCTTGAATTCATCGAATTTCCACATAACATATTTTGTGGGATTTGAGGAAATTAAGACATTGGACATCTAGTTTGGAAATTTAATCAAAGAAGTGTTTGTGGTAAAATAAACCCACTAAGCAAAGATAAAAAAATGAACTCTCACATGTGTTGAAACCTCACGATTTCCAAGAATTCAAAATCCCAAAACAAAAGTCCTTGATTCAAAATCCGGAAATGTATGCTCAAATTGAATCACTTCTTGGTTATAGAGATCTATAGAAGCATTGCATGTTCTTTAATACCGAGGTTTTAGGTAAACAAAGTTTCTTTTTTAGGTTCATCTTAAGGTCCAAAGAAATCAAAATCTTTTTCTTCCATCCTTCAAACATCAAAACAAAAATCATCTCACCATCACCTTTTGGAGAAATCTTGAAACTATCCTTCATGCTAGGCTTTTTGGAAAAAATCAAAATCATCAAATCCTTGAGACAAAATCCTTGAAATCTTTATCAAAACATCTTTGGCTAGGTATGTGTAGATGCATCCTTTTGCATATGCTTAGTCAAAGTTATCAAACCATCTTGTTTAGCTAGTTATATGTAGATGTATCCTTCTTCATATGCTTGGTTAAATTATCATCTTGTTTGAATAGGTGTGGGTAGATTCATCCTTCTCCCTACACATATTCAAATTATCATCCTTTGAGAAAATCTACCCCTTAGATAATCATCCAACATCTTAGGGTCTATTTGTTCAATCAAAGCAAACCAAAATCAATCAATCAAGGGAAATCCCAAGAGAAAATCAAAATCCGAAACATATCCAAAAATCCCAAAAGTCTAGCATCCCCCTCAAGATTAATCAAAATACCAAAAAATCCACATCATCCATCTCTTCCATCATCATCATATCACCATTCGATCCTCAAGATATCCTAAAAATCTCTCTTTTTTGTGCATAAAGTAAAGATCAAATCCAAGGAATTAAGAGATTTATCTCCCATATTCTTGAAAATTGATCCTTGTTTTATGGTTCAAACTAGATCTCAATACAAGAAGAGCATGAAAGCCAACAACGAAACACTTGCTTCAAGTGATCTAAGCCAAACAAACGCAAAAATAAATCTTGTCAAATCAAGCAATCCTTTGACTATATCATCATCTCAAAACCCACAAGAAGAAAATCAAGAAGAAGACCTTACCTTTGGGATGTCGCACGATGAAATAACCGAAATGCTCCAAAATCCAAAAAATCATAAGATCGTCAACATCATGATGAGGCTTAACCCTTCACTATACATGCTCGAACTAGCAAAACAAGGGGCCAAATTACCTTCTGATTTCGACACAAGCTCTATAGTAGAACCATCTTTGGAGGGCATGCCTCTAATTTCATCCACACTTCCCATCTCATCCACACCCCCATCCCAAAGCATCACTCAAAACATTCTGCAAATCACAACATCTTTTTCTCCAACCCAACCCAATGTTAATAAGGGAAATGCATTTCTTAATGCTATTCAAACACACCCCCTTGTTAACAATCAAGACTTGGATGCAAATACCATCTTGGAACAAAACATACCCCAAAATCCATTACACAAGTATGTTCCTCTCACTTTCCATCATGATCCATCATCATCATCCTTCCGTGCAACACCTCAAACTCCTCTCCTCACAAATTCGCAATAAGAAGGAGACATGTTCGGACCTAGGGGCATTTTCGACACCACATCATTTTCTCAAAAACTCACACCCCTCACATTTTTACCTCTTCCACCATTACCACTATTATCCACACCTCTACTTAGTTTAGGGCTTCCCCCTTTACCAAGTATCAATCAAAACATCACGCAAAACTTGTCATCAATATCGCAACAACAAATGACAACTACACAAGCAATCGCGACATCATCAACTACCCCCCTAACATCTCAAAGCATGGTCTCCCAAGGGCCAATCACTTCAACAACACCATTCACTACTCAAACCACCAACACAACATCACCATTAACCTCTCAAACCACCAACACGACATCATCACTCACCACCTCCACAAACACCATTCCAAATCCACCACCACTAACTTCCAGCATATCAAGTCAATACAACATGGCATTGCAAGCTACTTTTCAAAGGGAATTCCTACAAGTGCAAAAATAAAAAGCTGCGCAACTAGCTGCTCAAGCTGCCCAAGCAGCCCAAACTGCATTACAAGTGCAACAAGCCGCACAAGCCCAAGCCTTATTGAAACAACAACAACAAGCCGCTCAAGCTGCGCAAGCCCCACAAGCTGCTCAAACAACCCAAACCGCATTGCAAGCACAAAAAGATGCTCAAGCACAAATTCTATTGCAACAACAAGCAACACAAGCACAATCCCAAGCACAAGCTCAAGCTCAGGCGCATGCCTAATATCAAGCATAACAAGCGCAAGCACAAGCACAACTTCTTGCACAACAACAAGGAGTACAATTACAAGCATATCAACAAGCAATAAAACAATATCAAGAGCAACAAGAAGTAGCTGAATTAGCATCCCAACAACAAGCATTGTTGGAACAACAAGCACAACAATAGGAAATCCTAGCACAACAACAACAAGCACAACAATAAGCAACCTTAACATAGCAACAACAAGCGTTGTTTATACAAAAGCAAGTGCAAGCATACCTAGCTCGACATAATGTGCAAATCCCATCAAACAACACACCAAACAACCCACCCATCCAACCCACAATTGAAACACCCCAGAACAGCTTCATCCCACCTCCTGATCCACAAAATGACGTAACAACACAAATCAGGTTGCTCTCGCAACAAGTGCTCGATCTTCAATTGGGGCAAACCACAAAAACACCAAGCAACTTGTGCCCCTACCCATTTGACAGGAGCCTAGTGATGAAACCATTCCCCAAGGGATTTGAGATCCCCAAGTTTGAAGAGTATCGTGGGACGAGAAACCCTGAAGATCACATCAGGGAAATCCAAGTTCATTGCATGGAAGTCGCATACGACGATACTTATCTGATGCAGCTATTTCCTAGAAGTTTGGCTGGCCATGCTATGGAATGGTTGTCTCGCCTACCTACAGGCATTAGAACATTCCAAGAAATTATAGACGCATTCATTAAAAATTATGCATGCAACATTGCAATGGATGTTAGTCTAGAAGAACTCTCAGCTCTAAAACAAGGAAAGGGTGAATCATTCGCTTCATTCCTACAACGATGGTGATCTAAGGCCAATCAGAGCAAGTGGACCATGCCTGAGGAGCAAAAAGTTTGCACCATTATATCCAAACTTGATGGCCTCTTGGCATTTCATCTCAAGGTACAAGGGATCACCACATATGATCAGTTGATCTCCAAGGTGCTGAGCATCGAACGAGCCTTTATGACTCAACCCGCGGGATCAACTTCATACCCCGAACAACAAAACAACCGCCCACCCTCCAATTACAATGATAAAGCTCGCACGTGGGAAAGGAACAAAAACATTACTAATGATGGTGTTGTCAATGCCAAGGTGGTCATTAGTGCCCCTCGCCAAAATACACCCGCACCACAAATCCAAATCCAACACCAAAAAAATCATCACACAATACAACAACCAAACAACAATCTGACAATCAATAATCTCAATGATCAAAGAGGACCACCCCAATGGAATAAGAGCTACCCCAAGTGAAAGTACACCACTCTAGGGGAACCACTAGAAGTAATCATGAAGAAGCTGATAAATGAAAAACTCATCAAAGTGCCCACATATGAGAATTACCAAGAACTGGATGTGAAACCTCCATGGTACAATGAGAATCAACTTTGTGACTTCCATAAAATCAAAGGGCATACCACGAATAGTTTTATGAGGCTAAAAAACATAATTCAAGATCTCATCGATAAAAGAATTATAAATGTGGAACAACCTACAGGAAACCAAGATCTTAAGATATACACGAATCCGATGCCTAATCATGGCAATAAAGGGAATAATAATAACACCGATAAGGGGAAAGGCACCCACACAAACATAAATCATGTAGATGAAATTGTCGTCGCCTCCCTAGATGAACACTACATAGTGATCACCATCAAAGGCGCCCATGCCGATTGTGGAGTCACCACAAGAGGTGGAAAAGTTACCATCGCAGGATCATCTTAGCCAAACAAAGTCCCTGCATCTAGATCTGTCTCTAATGGTTACAATGTCCTAGATCAGCTCAAAAGAATGCTAGCACAAATATCCATCATGGAGTTGCTAAAAATCTCATTAGCTCATAAGAAAATCCTAGAAGAAGCGTTGGCCTCATCCACTGTCCTCGCAGATCTTGATGCGAAACAATTCCAAGCTATGGTCAGAAATATCATTACGCCAAATCTCCTCACATTCTCTGACCAGGATTTCCCCGCTCAACCATCTCACAACCATGCGCTCCACTTAGAAGCAATAGTACATAAGAGCAAAGTCAAAAGGGTCTTGGTGGATGGAGGTGCGGGCTTGAATATTTGTTCTCTCAACCTCATCAAACAATTGAAAATCTTAGAGGATTCTATCAACAAAGGAAAGGGTATCACAATAAGAGCACATGATGATCAAGAAAGAGTGTCCCAAGGCACGATCAAACTCCCTATTCAAGTAGGGCCCGCTATCATGGAAACCACTTGTCAGGTCTTGGACCTCGACTTGTCGTATAACATCCTTCTGGGATACCCATGGATCCATGCGATGAAAGCAGTAGCATTAAATTTCCATCAATGTGTGAAATTCACACATGAGGGACAAGAAGTCACCATCCATGGAGATCACAAACCTTTCTCCTTGAAGCAAAGTACTATAAAATGCCCCAAGTACCAAAAAATGATGAGGGCCCATCTACACCATACATCGATCCTGCCACTCTCGCATCCACTTTTGCGACAGAGACACCTGCCACTCCCACCATTCCCACCATCTTTGACATTAAGTTCATCATCCAAGATAACATTTGTGAAAACTACAAGCTCCCTAATAATGCTTTTTTGGTAGGAGAGTTACCACAATCTCCTAGATCACGGGGATGTCTGCAAATAAATGAAGCCTCCACATCTCAAACATCTCCTAAAGACTATCCCAACTTTACAAGTTGGGGAGATCTTGGCCAAGAAGTTATTGAGGCAGATCCATCTCATATGCTATATCAAGATGAAAGACCAGTAGCTAAGTTACCAATGGATGAAAAAAGCAAGGGTCTACAAATGATGCTCGCAATGGGCTATGACAGAAACCAAAGATTTGGGAGAAATGACAATTTTCTTATAATACCTATCATACCGAAGACATGAGCAATAACAAATATTGGCCTTGGATGTACCCCTTTGAGTATAACCATATGTGGCCAAGTCCTCCAGTTAGAAGGGTTAATAATCCTCCTCAACCAACCGCATCAGAACTACACCTACCAGTATCTATAGGTCGCGTCATAGATAACTTTACATTTGATATAACTGACGTCTGTAGTAGTAGTGATGAAGAGGATACCACGACAAACTTACCTAGGCTATTTGAGGATACCACTCTTTGCATGATTAGCACCCTATCTTTTGAACTGGACCACCAAAATCATGAAATTTGCCTAGTATATCCCCAACTCATTGACTACGACCAATGAGGAGCACCAATTTTTGATACATTCAAAAATAATGAGGCGCTCTCAGAATTCATGGGACTGTGGGATAACATTTCATGTGGGGACCACAAAGCAGGGTTCATAATTGAGCTAGATATGCATGCTTATTATGGGGAAACGATTGAATCCCTCAGTCGCAAAAGTGAAAAATTAAGAATCATATCTAAGTCCTTGAGTGAAAACCACACTGTGGCACTCTCCAACCAGAAAAAAGTAAAAAGAAAGGACGTATCCAATGGTGAAAACCTCTTTGAGGCACCCAAGGATGGGGGATTCAATCTTCCTTTCCAAGCTATTCATCAAGAAAAGTCAGCAGTCCCTGCAGAAAAATGCAATCCGGTCAATCTAGGAATAGAGGAAACCCTGCATATCACATTCTATGCGGAGCCATTACTATTAGAGGAACAAGAGCTCCTAGCAGCCTTCCTAAGAGAAAGACAAATAAACTTCGCATGGAGCTATGCTGACATGCCTGGGCTCGATCCAGAGGTCATGGTACGCCACTTAGCAGTATATCCAGAAGCAAAGTCTGTTAAACAAAAACTTTGAAAAATGTACCCTTAGACCGCCTTATTAGTCAAAATGGAGCTAAAAAAGCTATTAGTGTAGGATTCATCCAACTAATAGATTATCCAGAATGGGTGTCAAACTTGGTACCTGTTTCAAAACCTGATGGGAACATTAGAATCTACACAGACTTCATAGACTTGAATAAAGCATGTCTGAAAGATGACTTCCCGCTTCCAAACATTGACATGATCATAGATATGATAGCTGGACATGAGATGTCACTAATGGACAGATTCTCAGGGTACAATTAGATCATGATAGCTAAAGAGGACCAACATAAAATGACTTTCACTTGTCCATGGGGGACTTACTACTGGAACATGATGCCATTTGGCTTAAAGAACGCAGGAGCAACATACCAAAGGGACATGACATTGATATTCCATGACATGATTCATAAGACAATTGAAGATTATGTTGATGACATTCTAGCTAAGTCTAGAAAGAGAAAAGATCACATAGCAACCTTAAGTGCCATCTTTGACAGGTTGGAGGAGTACAAGGTCAGATTAAACCCAAAGAAGTGTGTCTTCGGCGTACAATAAGGAAAGTTTCTAGGATATATAGTGTCAATGAGAGGTATCGAGGTGGATCCAACAAAGGTAAAAGCAATCCTTGAGATGGAGGCACCAATAACATTAAAGCAATTGAGAGGTCTCTAAGGCAGACTCCAATCCATTCGAAGATTCATAGCACAACTGGCAAACAAACATAACTCATATTCTCACCTACTCCACAAGGGAGTAGCATACAAATGGGATACCAAGTGTGAAGAGGCATTCAATAAAATCAAAGAATATCTACTAACACCACCAGTCTTAATGCCACCAATCCCAAGAAAACCATTGATTCTATACGTATTAGCAACAGTAGTAGCCCTTGGAGCTCTCCTAGCTCAGCATGACAAAAATGGAACAGAAAGGGCTATCTATTACATCAGTAGAACAATGGTTGGGCATGAGCTAAACTATTCATTTATTGAGAAAGCATGTCTCGCGATGGTGTTTGCATCATAGAAATTCAGACATTACATGTTGGCACACAAAATAAAACTCATTGCCAAAATCAACCCTCTCAAGTACTTACTACCAAAGGCAATGCTCACTAGAAGAATGACCAAATGGGTGATGATACTGTCAGAATATGACACTGAATATGTGGAGAGGAAGGCAATCAAAGGCCAAGTCATCACAGACCAACTTGTAGAAGCACCAATCTATTCAGAGAATCCTCTCATCTCAGAGTTTCCAGATGAATCTATTTTCAATCTCAACGTAGTAGACCATTGGAAACTGTACTTTTATGGCTCATACACCCATCTTGGATCAGGAGCCAATGTCTTCTTTATCACCCCACAAGGGGATTGCATACCAAGATCCTACAAACTGGCATTTCCCTACACCAATAACATTGTGGAATACGAGGCTTTAACCATAGGTCTCAGAATAGTAGTGCAGTGGAACATTATAGCTCTCAGAGTATACAAAGACTCTCAATTGATAATAAATCAAGTGAATGATGAATATCAGACCAAGGACGACAAACTCACTCCATACAAAAAATTGGTGGACTCTTAAAGAATCCTTCATTGAAATACCATTTGAGCATATTCCTAGAACCAACGATAGAGCAGTAGATGCCATGGAAACAATTTGATCCTTACTTGACATCCCCCACAATGTTCCAAAATATGAATTCCTAATAGAGTAGCTTCTCGTGTTGACATTCGAGGTACCAGAATCAGAATTCGTGTGCGAAATCATTGGTTCCGGTGATCCTTGGTACCACAACATTTACACATACCTTCGAATAGGAGTCATACCCACTGATTTACCCTCAAACCTAAAACAAACCTTTGTAAAAAAGGCATCCATATTTTTCATCCTAGGAGACACCCTATATCGTAGAAGCATAGAAGGAACCTTATTGTGCTACTTAAACGCTAAGGAGGTATTAACCGCTCTAACTGAAGTACATAACGGTACATGTGGTTCACACTCAAGTGGAATGACCATAGCCAAGAAATTGCTGAGGATGGGGTATTATTGGCCCACAATGGAAAGAGAAGCACACGACTATGCTAGAAGGTGTTTACAATGTCAGCAGCATGGGGACCTCATCCATGCTCCAACTCAAGAGCTTCATCCTATCATCACACCATGGCCCTTTTCATAGTGGGGACTTGATCTCATTGGCAAAATCATGCCCACTTCATCTAACAACCACAAATTCATCATAACTGCAACAAAGTACTTTACTAAGTGGGTGGAAGCCATACCCATGACGTATATAACTGGGAAGCAGATATGAAAGTTCACCTTGAACTATCTCGTTTTCCGCTATGGTGTTTCGCAAGCCATTATCTCAGATAATGGGACACCATTCAAGAATTAGGAGGTTCATGACTTATGCAAAAAAATTAAAATCCAACATCGCTTCTCCACCCCATACTATCCCCAAGGAAATGGCCAAGCAGAAGCTACAAACAAGACCATTCTGAAAATCCTCAAGAAAAAAGTCAATGATGCAGGTCGTGACTGGCATTTGTAGCTTAATCCCACCCTTTGGGCCTATCGAACTAGCATCCGCACACCCACCGGCGCCACCCCTTTCTCCCTAGTCTACGGATCAGAAGTAGTACTCCCCATTGAGATCGAGCTCCCATCACTCAGGATATCACTACAAAACCTCATCACAGATGAAGAGTACCGAATATCAAGATTAAATGAGCTGGAGCTATTGGATGAGCGACGTATAGATGCTTTGAATAATTTGCAAGTCTATCAAAATAGACTCAAAAGGAGTTACAATAAGAAAATAAAAAGCAAGACCTTCCAAGTCAGAGAACTGGTATTAAAATAGAATTAGAAGAATGTCCCAAACCCAAGCAGCAAAGGAAAATTTGAACCTAATTGGTTGGGACCATTCATTATCACAACAAGTTACAAGTCAGGGGCATATTAGTTATCAACACCCAAAGGGGAACCTCTGCAAGAGCCGATGAATAGATCTCACCTCAAAAAGTTTTATGCCTAAATCTTTCAAGGTATAGAACCAAAAAATCCAAAAAATTAGAAAATGTCCTAAAAAAATGGTTACCTTGGCAAAAATATGGAAAACAGGCATCTTGGTAACAACAAAAAAAGAAAAAAAAGCAAAAAATCCAGTAAAATCAGAAAAAGGATAAAAAAAATAGTAAAGAGAAAAAATCGTCCTCTAGTGAAAACCACTTCGGTGGCACTTTGGACAAGTACCTTGGTGAAAACCTGGCAAATAGGTGCCTTGTGTAAATAAGTACTTTCCATCCACCAGGATCTTTACGGCTTGTTTTGCATCATCCATCCATTATGTTTCCATCATCCATCTCATTCGGATCTCCATCCATCACTCAGCCACTCACATCCGCACCATAGCTTGGTCATGTGTTCGTATCATGATCCCTCCTAGTACTACTCGGCCCATCCTCAAGGTTAGCCTATCTTGCCTTTATCGGAGTAGTCTATTGCATCACACTGGGGGCATGTTCTCATCGGATCGGATTCGTGTATATTCTTAAAGTCCTAAAACATCAGAAAATGAAAAAAGATAAAAAAATAAAAAAATCCAAAAACATCAAAACATCAGAAAATACAAAAACATTCAAAACATATTAAAATCCCAAAAAATAGGTCAAAAAGTCAAAAACAAAGTCATCTTGTCGAACTACGGGTCTTTGAGCCTTGAACGTAGGCAAGGTTGATCTTTGATCATCCCTTGAGACACTTAGGTCAGTCCTTTAGGCGTCTGCCATAATAAACTGACATTTCATCATGTATATCATCATCTATAAATCGATTAAGTCGTCAGTCAAACTACATGGTCTCTGCGTATATAATGTAGGCAAGGCTAATCTATTGATCAGCCCTTGAGGCCCCTAGGATAAGTCTTTAGGTTAGTCTCCTGGTCAAAATCTAAAAAAACCCCAAAACATTGGAAAATCAAAAAATCAAAACATTTGCAAAATCTCAAAAATACCAAAAATAGCCTCAAAACATCTCAAAAAGATCAAAAACATCCAAATATTTGAAAAAATCCATCTGTCTCATCTCGCTTTCACTCGCAATAACATCATTCATAATAAACGATCATCATCCTCAATCTTTGGTAAGATAATCAGAAACAAGTCTAGCAGGTTAAAAGTGAAAACTCGAAACGTCAAGTCTCAGATCTAAATCGGTACGTAAACAAGTTGGTCAACTCTTCGCATTGATAACTTATCATCCAACTGGTCCCATATCAATCATTTAAAAGAACGCTTTGGATAAATGAAATGACATGTCACCATCCACTAACATGTCCTAGGGTGAGTCCTTCCTACAATGGGCATTATCTTTTGGCAATAGTTTCGGTCCTTATCCTTGAAAAACACATCCCCTTTTGGTTAGCGGTATTGAAGAACATCAGCTTGTTTGTTTACTTTGTCTTTATCCTTTTGATTTATCTTATTGCGCTCATTCCAAGGACTTCTCGATGATATCCGAACAAGAGGATTTAGAGAAATAGGAATGGGGCAACGATCATTATCTTTTGTTTGTTGTTCTTGTTGGACGTTCTTGTAATACAACCTTGGCGAATACTTGCTTTGTTAGGTATGTATGGAGGGTGTTTTGGGAAACTTGTTGACTATCGCATTGATAGGTTATACCTTTCTATGTTTTGGTCCGAGATGTTTGAAACTTTTGAAGTGCATCTTAGCAAGGTTTTCGTATGTCAGGTGTGAACAAGGATACTACTATCTATTTGTCAAGTCAAAGTCCATCACACTAGGTACAACACCATCCTAGTTTTCTATACCTTGATGCATCGTACCACGTGTGCCATCAAACATAAGGAAATTGGCCCTTTAAAAATCCCAACTCCTCAGCAAGTAATCATCATCATTTGCATTTTCATCATCTTGTGTCTTGTTGAAATGACTTCTTTTCTTTCATCCCTTCTTGTTTATTGCGCTAACAAGGTATTATGACAGTTGATCATCATCCTCATCGTCATCAATCCTGCACCCACAAAGCATTAGCATATTGCATAAGCATATCATATAGGAAACATATGCATTGCATTTCCATCATCATATAAACATGGCATTATAAGCATTCTTCATAGATAAGCACATCCATTGCATGGCATCACATTGCATTTATCACGTAAATCATTGCATAACATTCATTTGCATAAACATTTTCATAAACATTATCACCTAATGCATAATCATACATAATAAATACATAAGCATCATAGATAATCCATTGCATAACATTATGAAGTCATCTTACACATTACGTTCATTTTGCATAAAACATCATCATATCATTGCATATAGTGCATCACATACATTACATTTATCATTTAATATGTTTAGGATAATAATATTTGTTATTCTAAGCATCTTAGAAAACAATCTCATTTTGCATTATATCATATAAAACACGACCATTGCATCCACATTGCATTAATCATTCATCTCATCTCATAAATAGCATCACGATCATTTTTACATTTCATTGCATCAATCATTCCACATCATTATCAGTATAAATCGAAACATACAAGAATCCATCATATGCAAAACGTACACCCATCCATAGACATTTTATAAAGCATGATTCACATCATTTTGCATATACACAATAGATAATTTTCCATATCATTTTGCATATTGCATATTACATATCACATCATTTTTTGCATCATTACACATCACATAAATACATCTGCATATCATAAGTTGACATAATATAGATCTATTAATCATTACATAATGCATATATCATCAGAAATAAATGCATCCATAAATGCATCATATAGCACCATAATATCACTGCACAACATATAGAAATAGAGTCATCCACACATGCATAAATAAAAGGTACACATCATATCACATCATATCAAAATCATCATCGACTCATATATATATCATCAATAATGTAACTGTCATAGTACAAAATAATCGGATCACTGTACATGTATGTCAATCAGTACAAAAGGCCCATCGGGCTATCAAAAATGAGCCCATCAGGCACAAAAAAGTATCATCTCGATCAAGGTCTACCCCCCTGTATGCTGCCCTTGCCTCT
>VDFB02054978.1:0-39713 GCA_007258455.2 Sequoia sempervirens
CTTCATCTTTTCATAGTGAATCAGTCATATGGATTACATCATGTCAAAACGATCATACATTTTGTTGGACATGTCTTTCAATCATCTTAAGTGGATCCATGAACCATTTTATTAAAAAATTAAATGATTTCAGAGATGAATCAAATTCAATTATAGATGCATCAAGTTCAATTATGCATCTCTTAAATAATGAAGGAGAATTCAAGGCATGCTTGAAGCCATCATGAGGCATATGGGGCAACAAGAAGTAATTGTTCAAGGTACTGTCAAGTTCCTCTCACCTCAACCCTATTGGACAACCACACATCACATAGGATGGTGAGATTTTAGGTCACCAACATAGGTAACATGTGTCTTCCCACTAGGATTAAAGTGAGGAGATGGTGTTTATTCGTTGCACATGGTCAAAAGGACTAAAATGTTGTGGAAACTAGGTTACAAACATGTGGGACAACAAGCAACTGTGATGGAAACCATGAAGATTGGGGCAGTTCTAAAGCAGAATACATGCTACATTTCACAGTGAGACAACAAGAATGATCTACATTAAAAGGACAACAAGAATCAATGGGAAATAACAACCTTGTGTGCCAAGAGTCAATGACAAAGTAAAGAAAATAATATGGTGAAAGACACAAAAAGTATACTTGAGCCAAAGGAACCATACAATGAACAACATGGAAGAAAATCACTTCACAATATCAATACACTTCAAGCAACAATGAAATTTCATGGAACAGTCATGGATGATGAATGAAGTACATGACCAAGTCATCATATCAAGGTGTTGTCCCAAGATGCAAAAATCTAAAGGTTAAAAGGGATAGATGGTAGCCACATTAAGAGCAGCAAAGTGAAGGTGTGTTGGGGAGCTTGTAGGATGTTTGGTTGTTCCCTTTGTTGGATACTAATAGAATCATAGATTAATTACACAAACACTATCTTTGTCCCACAAATTTATCATTTTGGAAGCTTTAACAATCTTGCAAGGATAATACCTCAGTTATGCCACATAGATCAACATTTTAAAGAAGTAGCCAAGGTTACCATGAATGAAAATTGTGACAATATCTCACAGGACAATGGATGAAGGTAGTGTTTACATAATGGAATAGTAGTATTCACAGAAGGATCCTAGAGCAAAAATGATAAGGATACCAAGGGTAAGGAGGAGACTAAAATGCATATGAAGGAACAACCACTACAACTTACAAAACAAACATTCAAAATGTAGTGACAACTAATGTGCCAATTGCAAATAATGTTAACTCCATGTCAAGTGTAATTGAGATCTCTGGTCATGAATAATTTTTCCTTATCTAAGGTTCATGTGGGTTGTGCTATTTGGCATCATCTACAGTTAGGATGTGTTTTGTGAGACAAAGGAATGCTACAAGAAACAAAAATTAGATCACAAACATATTGAGGTTGTCAAGTCTGTCCCAGACAATAAAGACCTCAATCCATTTGGGAGAGTGTATTTGAGTGCAATAATAGAGGTTTTTTCAAAATAAACAAACTCAAACTAAAAGCATTGAGGGCAGCCAACTATGCTACAACCATGCATACATTTTAAATGCACAAAGATAATGACAGCCTTGAAGATAGTGACAAAATATAGGCAACCATTTGATTTCTTTGAGACAATTATTTATCACTATGAACAAACGACAAATATTTATTTCAAGAAGTCATAATATGATATTTTGTCCATCCTAGGATATCATGGTTAGAGATTTCATTAGATATTCATTATAGTACTTATAAAGTATAGCAATGGATGATCATTCAAAAATAGAAAGTTTGTAAGCATAACTAATAAATGTGACAATGTGATCATCAGTGATCTTGCAGAGAACAATTGAAGTTCCTAATCACATAGATAATATCCTAGCATACTTTATTAACCTTCAATGTGGAATCATACTGGAGATGGCAGTCAAGGAGTCATGGAGAGACCTGTGTTGTGGTTATGATGAAATTTTGAAAGCCAAGGAAAATGCATTCAAACAGAAAGTGGAAAGGAATGGAAAACAAGTATCAAATAGGGTAGTGTTGTGAGAGTTATAGAAGGAAAAGAGTGGTTGTCCTCTTATCTTTGCCTAATAAAAGATAATCATAATGTGAAATGGGGTTTCTAATGATATGAAAACTATAGAGGAAAGGAATGGTTTTTCTTTTACACATGACAAAACCCATATGGGTTTGATCAAAATCTGCAAATTACAAGAGTTTCAAGGAAGTATGAATGGAGGCTATTCTGGAGAAAATACCTTTTTCAAAACCCTATCTCTTTCCATGGTCATGGCCAAAAGTTCAATTTTGTTACAAAAGCAACAAAAACCAGCTGAGTATGTTTTCTAGAAATTGTAAACACAGAGTTTTGAAAGGAATGGAATGTAGTTTATTCTACAAAAAGACAAAAATGACAAATGGAGAAACCCTAGATCATCTTCTACAAATGCGGCCAAACGAACAATTTCTTCTCACAAAACAATGAATACATTGGGGTTTCTTCATTTACCTTCAAATGAGGAAGAAAATAAACATTGTTGCTTTATTTTCAAGATTGGAGGCTCGGAACAAGCTATTTTTAATTCTAAAAAAATTAGATGATATGGGTCAATTGAAGGCTTACCTAAAAGTTTGGGTCTTTTCTTTTTCAATATTCAAGCTTTTTTTTTTGCATAGAGCCTTCATTCGAGCTTGGGAAAAAGAATCATGGTAGCTAAAACAAGATGAGTAAACACAAAAAAAGAAAAGTGAAACAAAATTGGTCAGAGATATGCTTATGGTCATGGCTTTTGCCAAGAAATGGCCTTCAAAAAATGGAAAAAATATAGATTTTGTACACAAAAGACCAATTACATGTCATTTTCTCTAGTTTTCATCAGGAAATTAGCCAAAAAACCAGTCTAATTCATGTTTCTAGAGCTTTCATCAAACCTTCATGGTGGCAGAAGCTTCTTCCAGAAGGCTCGTATCTAAATGAAATGGGTTTCTTTTGCTTTTCCCATTATTTTGTTTAGGGTTTGAACCCTACATTGTAGGCCGATGGGAATTTTTCCCATTTAAAAAATAAAATGAAACACATTTTAATGTGTAGTGTGTGCCGAGAGGTGAGGTTTATAACCTAGGCAAAATTTTCCTTATATTTCATATTGAATCTATGTCTTGCTTTTAAAATGTGACAAGTCCCAAATCATATGCCTTTGACATTTAATCATATGGTGCCTTGAAGACTTTAGGTCATGCCTTCCAAAGTTTGTGGAGTTGTGACTTTGACTATTTTGGAGAGAAATGTAGTATTTTGGTGGCAGTTTTGTCACAATTTTTGTGTGACTATGGTCTTGGATTGACCTTGGACCATTTGGAGGACTTTTTGGAGTGATATTAGAAGGTTGTTTTTTGGCCTCAATGTTGCATCTAACCAAAACCTTCTAGATGGAAATGTGTGGGAGGAGTTGGTTGTTTTTTTTGCTTAAGTAACATCAAATAGTCTTTTTGGAGTTAGTTCTTTCTTTCCAACAAAATGATAGCTTGGTTTTGGAGTTAATTTTTAGGAGTAGTATTGTAACTTAGATGGACTTGTGATATAGTGAGTACTTTGAATCAATAAAATAGAACATTTGCCTTCTTATTTCATGTTTTATGGTGTGTTGATTAGCGATTGATCAGATTGTTTGTGAAATTTACCTTTCCTTGCAATCTTGTCTTAGGTTTAAGAATCTATTTAGTAGAAAATGCATTGTTACAGGTTTTAAGTTGTGTTAGATAATCCAAGTGTTAGTTGTGATATTTTGTTTTCCTTCTAAGAGTCTTGTTTAGAAACCTCCTTATAAATTACTTATGTGAAATGCATGTGAAAATGAGTTGTGTGAACAAGGTTTTATGACATTGTTTTGAATGTAATAGGCTATTTACAGGGCTTAGCTAGTTTTTGGTGTATCACTTTAGGTAGTTTCAGATAAATTTTCATTTTTATGCATCTTCTACCCCTTTTCTTCAAAAAAAAAATAGTTAGGTGGCATCAAAAGGGAAGCCAACCCATAATGTGGAGGTCTTCTTTCGAATAGGACACCCACATCCTAAAAGTAGTCCCATGTTACTTTCAAACCCACTGAGTTATTTCACAGCTTGGCATAAAGGGTGCAGAGTTGGATCACTAACAATTTTGGCATGCCCGGTGGGACACTTCTAATCAATTCATATTAGAAAAATACATCTGCTTGTTGGTTTTGATATGCAACCAACAATTTTTTAGCCTTTAAGAGGTCACATAAGCATATCTAGTGACTTTGAATGTGGAATTTAGTAGTAGATCAATGTTGTAACAACACACAAAAAAGATTCAAACAAGGGAAAACTCTGTCCCATTCAATTATTTACAACTTTCACCACCCCGAAGGAGAGTTAGACCAACAAAGAAAGATGTTGTTTCATCAAGAAAGACATCTTCAACTCTACCTATAGTGAGAGTTTCAAGTCTTGTAAGGTAGCAAACCTTGGTGCCAAATATGGTTGTTCCAAGGAATTAAATTTTTGTCACTTTTAATGGAGGCAACCCACTACAATTGACTCAACATGATGATATTCCCATGGCTGCCCTTAAAAGTGTGCCATATTTTTTTAGGTGAAGATTAGACCACACCAGTTGAACACATTAAGGATATTTCCAATCTATGTTCGGTGCATCATATAACTCAAGAAAACATTGCTTTGAGGCTGCTAACAACATCATTTAGAGGGAAAGCACTCCAATGGTTTAGGAGTTTAGCAATTAATTCCATCAGAACATGGGATGATTTGGGAGAGGTAATATGCCAAAAATTTGAGGAAAATTATGACTTGTCATTAGTAGAGGAGCTGACCCACATCAAAAGGGCTCCTCATGAATGAATAGCATACTTCAATTTATGTTTTCAAATAATGTGGGCCAAAATTTTGGAACCCACAAGGCCTCCATCTGAGTATGCATTCCTTTATTTTTTGAGGGCCTTAAATAGTGAGGTTGTTGTTTTGATATAGTCAATCAGTGGAAATACCTTACCAATAGCTTATGACATAATCGTAGGGGCTGAAAACAATCTCATACAAGCTGGAAGGATTTCCCCTAGGCCCCCTATTCCCTTTTTCTCTGATATACAACCTCCTACAACTTTTCCAACACCTCAAATAGACACTTTACTAGTTGTTGTTAGCCAAGAAGTTGTTGTCCAAGGACCATCTCAAGATTTACAAGAGATAAAAATCAGCAAACAAAAGATTGAGAATTTGCTTCAGACTTTTGGAAATGAACTTGTGAGTATTAAAAAACTAGCAATTCCAAGGATTCAAGCCTTGGCAGCCTCAAAATCAAGGTCAAAGTCAGCCATTTCAAGCTAACAAGAAGCCATATCAAGGAAAATTTCAAGGTGCAAGACAAAATTTGAATCCAAGGCCTTTTCATCTATATAATCTGATTCCAATCAGTGGAACCAGAGATATGGCACCTACTCAAAATAACCTTGCAAAAGAATATGAGTGGTGTTATCCTTGCAACTAGGCCCATAATCAAAATACATGTTTAAATAGTGTCATCAATCAAGCATTGATGGTTCAAAATTTTTCGGGTGTGCAAGACATGTCTAATGGTGAATCTTCCCAACAGCAGGAGCTCCTTGCAAGTGACACAACCCTCCTAAATTGGCAAGGAGAGGATTTTTGTGGAGTAAACGGTGATAGCTCTCCAATAGTATCCAATAATTGAGCCAAAAAGAGAGCTTTCAAGATTGGACAAGCAACAAACGAAGACAAGGAAGTTGTTGGACCTTCCAATCCTAAAGTAACACACATCTTGCAAATAAATTCACAAGGCATCGATGGTGGAAATCTTGGGAACCAACCCCAACCAACCCACTTCCAGACAGACCCTGTTGTTGTAAGGACCCATCCAAAGGTAAATGTTGTTAAACCCTTCAACATCATTGAATCCATGAAAAAAATAAATGTCAATATGTCAATGTGGGATTCTTTATCTATTCTTGGTCAAAAGGACTTGTTGTAATCTGCCTTAGCTGATTTAGGTGTTTCAAATGATGTGCCAATAGGTCAAATCAAGGCTTTCTTGACAAATGCACCTCAAGAAAACAATAAGCAACCAAGTAAGGATGTAAAACCTCCCCAATTTTATGTCTCTCTGATAATAGGGGATAAGTTAGTTCATAATTTCATGGTAGATTCAGGGGCAAGTAGTTGTGTTATGCCCAAACAAATTGCAGATAAGTTAGGACTAAAATATCAACCTCTTGAGAAAGGAGTTGTTCAACTTGATGGGATAGCCATTAACATCGTAGGTGTTATCAAAGGTTTAAGCCTTACCTTACATTCCTGCCCCAATTTTTCCATTCCCCAAGACATTTCAGTCAATGACTTACCACCTCATTTTGTGTTATGTTTGTCAAGGGACTTCACTGCCAAGATAGGAGCTTATTTGTCATTAGATTGGTCCCACATGGTATTCAAAATGAGATATGGGACTAAAGTGGTCATTAAATCTAGGTTACTTGCTAAAGATCACATTGAACCATATATCCCAAGTGTTGTTAATGTTAATTGTGTTTTTTTTTACGATGATGAACTTGTTACTGCTCAAGAACTGCAAGAAAAAAAAATACTAGACATGCTTTTAAATGAGTGGGCAGCAAAAAATATCATTGAAATCCCAAATGATAATATTGATGAAACTAGTTTGGGTGTCTATGTGCTGCTTGAACCTGATTCAGTGATCCCAAACCTCAAAAAGAAGGTGGAACATCAAGGTGAAGTATGGAAGATGTTGTTTGATGGTTCCAGAAGCAAGAACGGTGCTAGTGGGGGTGCAATTCTTGTGTCCCCACAAGGTGACAAATATTACTCAACCTTTAGATTTTCTTTTCTTGTACTACCAACATGTTTGAATATGAAGGTCTAATTCAAGGTTTAGAATGGGCACAAAAAAGAGGGATTGGTTGCTTGCAAGTCTATGGTGACAGTGAACTGATTGTGAACCAGGTAAGAGGTATGAATGTTACTAAAAATGATGTCTTAAAATCCTACAAACATAGGGTGTGGGATATGATAGAAGTGTTTGAAATTTTCAACCTGGTTTCTATTCCTAGGGATCAAAATGGACATACAGAGAGATTAGCTGCAATAGGTGCTCAGGTTGATATTCCAAGTGAAATTAGGAAAGAAAACTTTCAACCATATGTATGTTAAAATAGTTATTATACCTTCTATTATGGATAATAACATTCATTGACAAGTCTTTGAGAGTGATGAATAGGTCTTGAGCTTTACGCTGGAAGAAGATGAATTTGCAGCAGTGAATCAAGACAAGATCAAACAATATGATGATTAGATCATCCAATTAAGGTCTAACAAGCTGCCCAAGGGTCTAATCACCATGTAATCCATTTTCAGCACCGATGACCAGCTGAAAAAGAGTAAGACCAACATGTAGGTCAAAGAAGAACATTATGAGGAGCTTGAAATTTTCAAAGGTAAGCTTCTTAAAGTTGGTAAAATATTTTCACATATAGATAGGCAAGCTTTCATTGCTCTTTGTCAAGAGTTTCAAGATGTATTTGCATGGGAATGTTCTAATTTAAAGGGTTTTGATTTCCAAATTTCCCAACATACCATAGAGCTTCAAGTTGACAAAGTACTTCATGAGTTCCATGGAATTGTTGGTCGTGACATCCTCACCTGTGTTTTTATGTTTAATAGTAGAATAATAGTAGAATAATTTTCAACACATTTTTCCTAAGTCTTATTGTACATGGAATTGTTGGTCGTGACATCCTCTCCTGTGGAGGGAATCTCTCTCCTTTTGAGCTATCTCCACCTCAAAAGGAGAGAGATCCCCTCTACTAGAGAGGATGTCACGACCAACAATTACACCACCACTTGAAATCTCCAACACCTCCAACCTCCACCTCCTAGGAGAAGTGTCCACCTCAAAAGGATCAACAAATGAGGAAACTAGAAACCTTCACCTCCCCACTCCACCTCAATAGGAGAGGAATCCACCTCCATAGGATCCGAAGAGAAAGCCAACATAGTAGTAGAACCATTAGCCATAACATCTTTTGGAAAACTCTACAACAAGAACATAAGGTGGAGCACTGAAAGAAACCCAAACAACAGTCGTAAGGCCACCATAACAACTTTCATTTTAAAACACTACTTAATTTTAAAACACTACTTAAGGTGGAGGCTAATTATAAGTTATTTTATTTATAAATAGTTTATTTTATAGTTTTAATTTTTTAAATCTATGTTGGTTGCATTTTAAATTGTAAAATTAAATTTTAAATGATTGTAAATTATAAAATTATATATCAAATTACATAAATTAAAGTATACAAAGTATATTTTAAATCATAAAATAAATTTAGATTAACTTATAATTATTAAGTTTTATTATATATTTAACAAATTAAATTTAGATGACTCATCCCCATACACCTCAGATCGCCCTCCTCACCTCATTGTGCATCCCCTAAAAAATTTAAACTGTAATGCACCTCAAAGACTTATCCCTTCTTTGAAATTTGAAATTATAAAAATGAGAAAGCAACGAGAATTTTTTTTATATTTAGGAAGTCATAATGTTCCTCCAAGTAATGAACTACCCATTACACCATTGTACAATTTTCTTCAAATTCATCATCCTTGGACCCAATACTCTGCCATTTCTCTAAGCACACTCTCAATTTCTCTACTCCGCAATTCCTTTTTCTGCACGGTTAGGCCCAAACAAAAAATTTAAAAAACAAAATAATGTCTAATAAGGCCATGCCAAAATAACAAAAAATAACAAAGGAGTAGGTGGCATGTTACACCATCAAGAGTGATTACTTCCATCTAGTCTACCCCATGCTCATATGACAAATATGACTTTCTTCGCACGTGGTCTGTCGACTTGACTTGTTGACTTGTCCATCCCTAATTTTTAGACTTATCCATTCGATATGACTTTCTTGGCACATGATATACCTAAGTGTATATGAAGAGACAATTATTATTATCTATAACACTTATTTCTTATCGAATAATTATTATGTGATTACTTTGGAGTTAAAGCGAATATGACCTCATATAAGCGAGCGTTGAATAAGAGAGCTTTGAACAAGAGGTTTCAGACTTGACGGGCGCAATGGAGGCCTATATAACACTCATTTCTTATACAATTTACACAAAGTAGCCAAAGCTAAGAGCAGAGGAACACTTTGAGTAGAGGCAGAGTTTTCTTATGGCTTCGTCAGTGTAAGCTTCTATCACATAATGCTTTTATGTTTTTTTCTTATGGAAATGGTGGACTGATTTACGCAGTTTATGGTGTACATCTTTTTTAAGTTGATTTGTATCACATAATGCTTTTATGTTTTTTCCTTGCTTTTTACTTGTATGGTGATGTTTTTGGATTTATTTTTGTCTGGTCTACGTAGTTTATGTTGGTGTATTTGATGATTTGAGTGGGTATGGTATAGGATGAGGAGATTCGAAGGCAAAGTGGCAATAGTGACAGGTGGATCAAATGGTATAGGTGCATCCACGACAAGGAAGTTTGTGGGAGAAGGTGCTTATGTGTACATTTCTGACATCGATGAAGAGGCAGGGCTTAAAGTATGCCAAGAGCTCCACGGGAGTTGTTCATTTGTGAAATGTGATGTGGCATTCGAGAGCCATGTGAAAGGGGTTGTAGATCGAGCAATGGAGGAGAAGGGGCGTCTCAACATCTTGGTGAACAATGCGGCTATGATGCACACTCATGGGAATGTCATCGTGAAAGTTCAACTAGACACTTGGGAAAGAATGATGGCAGTGAATTTGACAGGGCCTATGTTAGGCATGAAGCACGCTGCGAGGGTCATGATTCCACACAACTCTAGTTCCATACTCTTCTACAGTAGTGTGTTGGCATTTCTTAAGACTGATAACGAGTCTCATGGTGACATGGCTTCCAAGAATGGTATGTTGGGGTTGGTGAAGAGCGGTGCAGTGGAGTTGGCAAAGACAGGAATACGTGTCAATGTCGTCTCATCCTATGGGATTGTGACAAAGATGATGGAGGAGTGGCTTCATAAGGCATCCAATGGGCAATGTCCTAAGGAGGTCCTTGAGGATGAGTTTGAGAGGCACGCCACCAATGGAAGGAAGCTTACAGTTGATGATGTGGCCAATGCTTTCTTGTTTCTAGCATCTGATGAGGCTTCCTACATCAATGGCCACAACCTTATAGTTGACGAGGGTTATTCTATGCATGCACGAGATATTGTGTCCTTTAAAGAACCACTCGAGGATTAGAGAGTTGTAACGTTGTCTATACGTTATATTTTTAGTTGGAGCCTTCTTAAGAACTTCTATTTTCTATAAGTTGTATCCAATCGATCAGTACTTAACATGCTTCTAGTTCTATCTATTAGTGTCCTATTCACCCTCTCTATGATGCCTTTTCTCTATGGCATATATCGAGTTGTTTTCTACATCACAATATGTGCATGCTTCTATAAGTCATCAAATTCTCTAGAGAAATATTTTTCCTCTATTATCTAACCTTAATACTTTTTATTTTTTGATCTATCTAAATTTCAACAAGAACCTTAAAATCTTTAAACTTTCTAACTTAAATAGATTTATGCCTTAAAAAATAAATCCACATATATGTGAATAGTCATTAAAAAATGAAAATAATAATGAGATTTTCTAATTCAAGAAACATCCACATGATCCAAAAATATCACTATAAATAACCTCTAATAGTCCCTTTCCTTTAGTTCTATAAGAATTAAACTTTACTCTATTTTGCAAACACATATAATGCTCACAAAAACAAAATCTACAAAATAACTAAATAAACCATCCTCTATAATTTTATTAAATATAATATTAATCCCTTTTTCACTAGTGTCGCCCAATGTCTCGTGTCATTACATACATGAATATGAGTTTTCAATTGCATGGGTTAAGTTATAATAAGTAGATGAACCAAGAATAAACAAAGTCCCACACCAAGATCCCCTAGCTAGCACTAGATTCCTTCTATTCATTCTACAACAACTACTACCAATTTGACATTCATTCTAATATCATTAATTTTAGAAACCAAAACTAAATTTCATGTTAAACCTAAAATGTGCAACACATCTATGAATTGTTTTACTCTCCCACTACTAAACACAAAGTTTACCATCCCTTTGCTAACTATTCAACAAAAACTATTGTCACTAAAGATTACCTTACTATAACCATATGTACTCTATATCAAGAAAATCACTCCCTATGAGGATCCATTTGATTTGAGGCACTTAAATCACTACAAATTCAGTTGAAATGAATAAAGTGTCATTTTCATAATCAGTGGATTTACCATTTTTGAAATCTATAGAAATTTTTTTCTTGTTTCTACATAGTCAAAATTTATTTAATCAATGCTAGAAAAATGATCAAATTGATTAATTAATCAATGGTGTTTACTTAATTAAAATTGAATGTAGATCTATGAGATAGTCTTGTTGTGATAACATTAGTAATGAAACAATGTATTTTAGGTGTCTACAATTTTGTCCCTCTTTGATATGACATTATATAAATTTATTTCAAAGAAAAACAATCTACATTTTTTTCATATGACTTTCCCTAGCCATTAGGAAGAGAATCAGTTAATAGATTTCATACATGTTGTTGTTAAAGCCAAGCTAGGTGTGATTTCATTTTAATAAATTGTTTTGTTTTGTTGTTGCAGACACTAAACTGAAGGATGGATTTAAATTAGGAGTGTCTCTAGCGAAATCTTTAGTATGTTCCTCTTGTCCATCAGTGCAATCATAAACATATGGTTCAATGCAATTTATTCCAAGCTTGTTCTACTTTAGGTACTACCTTTCCATAACGTTTATAAGTGTAATTTTTTCACCATTTCTCAAATTATACTTTATTAATTTGAAACACCATTCCTTTCATCAACTCACAAACCACTAGATCAACACACACTCATTTCAACCATAGTGGGATTCTCACTTCTAAAAGCATCACTGGCCTAAGTGCAATTGTATCAAGGAATTCATACATTTCAACATTGCCATCAAAGTTATTATATATTATCCTTATTTTCTTTAAAATTTTCATACAACAACAGGTCTCCATTATTTGTTCTAGTTTGAGAAGCTTTGAGACATGGTCTAAGTCCTTGTGAATCCATATAACAAATGGCCCCTCTTCCTCTTGCAGTGGTCTCCATGTATTTGGTAGGTGCTTCCCTTCCAGTAGTCACATTATTGAAACCCTGATTCCACATAGGTCTATACAATAGAAATTGATTTATTTTAATTTCTATTGTGAATGTAAAACCACCTTCAAGTTCTATCACATTCCTCCATTATTCAAACTATATGACTCAAAACGAAAGTGGATTGCCAAAATATTTTTTTTACAAAATGTACAAGAAATCATCACATTCACGAATGGACACAATAAAGCATGAATTATGTACATCTTTTCTTGTATCTCTCTCTCTCTCTCTCTCTATATATATATATATATATGCCCATAGAACAAAAAAAGTTAACCACACACAATATCTTCATTGTCTTCTAAGTTGGCTAGACACCCTTTGAATTTAGATCGCCACAAGGCATGTCGACATAAAGAAAAACCTTAATATATTTAATAAGACTTTGCACACTAACACTGGACCCAAAAGATAGGTCGCACATAAAGATCTTCTTACCATGTTACCAAGGGACACATGAATACGTCAAACATAAGATAGGTTCATTACATAACATAACTATCAAAAGATAGAAAACTTTGAATTATATGAAATATATTCCAGAGCCAAAGAGAATGCCACAATGAAGACAAAATCTTGATTATCATGAATTTCAGTGTCAAATAGAGAACCACAATTTGACATACAAAAACTTGCAACATGCTACATGAAGTTCTAGATAGCAAGAGGTTACTTGGAGTAAGCTTTGAGCACAACAACCAGCATGAAAAGATTAGACTTTATGAAACTCCATTAACTAAATTCAACAGATGTCCCAAAAAGAAGTACTGCCATATATCAAGGATAATATCCACACTGTGTGACATTATAGCATATGATAGGATAGATTAAGTATGTTCATCATCCAGAGCAAAAACTTCCAGATCCAAGGTTTTGACATCAATGGAAAGAATGCTAAAACATCAACAAATTCTCAACAATCTCCCCCTTTGCCATTGATGGAAAAACAACAAAAACACAAAAACACAAAACTCAAAACTCCAAGTACTCCCCCTTTGTCTAGCAATTCAATACCTCTTTTTTTGTTTTTCTCTTCATAATTTTTCTCCCCCTTTTTTCCATCAAAGGGAAAGGGCCAAAATTAGAACATTCAGGAACTCAAGTAAAAATAACACTTTTCACATGAAAGATTTTCTTGTAACTTTCTCTCACAACTGGAAGAATCCTCTTCCAAGCAAGCACCAAAAAATCTAATCTGGCACTCATACTATCCAACATGGTCAACAATATAAATGAGGATGACCAATCTAGAGATAGGCACTATCATTCACAATCGTCTACATCTGAAAGTATCCTGGAGAGATGATCCAACCGGACCTCAACAATTTCCTTAACCAACCCGAAAGTTCTAACCAAGTCTTCCCTTTGTCTTTGAACAAACAATAACTCTACTTGCAACTCACCAACTCTTATTCTCTATATTTCATCTTTGTTTTTGAATAAATCAAAACTCTTTCCAATATTATTCATAAAAAAATTAATAGCTTCGATTTTGCTTATAAAATTATCAAGAACAACTGGCCACCAGAGACAATACTTGTAGATGTCAGACATCTCCTTAATGCATTATTTTATCTCACCAATGTGTTTGGATAAAAAAAATTTAGCTTTGACACATCTTCTCTCAATCATAGCTTCAAACTTATCTCCTTCAAGTCCTTCCAACAACATCCTTTCTTCAACAACTTCTACTAGATTATCTGGTAATAAGTTAGAAACATCTAGAATAGTAATACCCTTTTTGAGTAGATAATCAACCAAAGCATTATCAATTTTAAGCCTTCTCATCGGGGATTTGGCACACCACATTTCACCAACCTTCTTTATATCACCTTCATCTAGCATCGACTAAATATCATCTAGATCGACAGAATTAGATCCATTCATGTAGACTCTTCTTCATTCTCCTTTTCTTTTGAGATAGTGATGACATCTTTTGTATTAACTTTCCTTTTATTGGGTTCCAGAGGGGAACCACCAATAACAACTTCCAAATCCTTACCGAAGGAGGAATCCTCCTTAAACTGACTAGACACTATCACACCAGAGCACATATTCATCTCCAAGGATGAGAAATAGACTTTGCATGCACTCGCTTTACCTTCCATACATTCTAGATACCTATAGACTTGTTTTTCGATAGGGATTTCAGACTTCCATTTAACATTCTCCTTTATTGGTAGTGAACTCAAAAATTAAAATACCAAACATATGAGCTGAGATCCAAATTAGAAGGGATAACTCTCAACCAAAGACATTCTTACTACATGATTGACAATGGTATTTATCAATAGAGCCTGGGAATCTTTGTCAATACCAGTAAGTTTCTCTACATCTCTTTATTTTACGATTTTCCTCCTAGGGAGGTCACCAACATTGCACAAACCAATAATAGCTTCAACAACTTCCTTCATGATTAGATAGGGTTTGTCCAAAACAATGTTGCCATCCTTGAATTGACTCAACGGGAAGAAGATAGATTATGTGTCTGCAAACTAGGGAGATTTTCCCCATAAATCAATACCTAGAGTATTTACATTCTACAGTTCATCCATCTTCAATCCAAGTTCCATTTCCATCATCTTTCGATGATCAAACTCATCCAACTCAACTCCCTTTAGCCTTAGCAAAATACAACCACTCGATCATTTGTTAACAAATTCCATCATCACAATTATCCTCTTCAAACTCTTTATTGCTCAATGAAACTTCTGTTGGATTCCAGTTGTGTTTATGGTTTGTCCTTGATGAAAAAATCTCTTTCAGTTGGTTCTCCTTGATGATCAGTCTCAGATATAGTGTGTTGTGTACTGATGCCTCGATTTCAATGTGAAGACAGGTATCTTGTCACATTTATCAGAGGTGGTAATGTGCTTTTGGGATTCATTCTTAAATATTGAACTTTCAATGGTTTGGGCCTCACTGCATTAAAAAAATTGACTTTGGTCAAAGTCATCATTTGCCATCATTCTCCTTGAACATATCGGCATGACATTCTCCTTGTTATGGCAACATAAAAGGATCATATCGGCAAGACTCCTCTTTTTGTGATGGCGATAGCATAAAGGTCTTTTGGCATAAGCTTTTTCTGTCGATATGTGGTCACTGCGAAATTACCTTGTCCCACAGATCGGAGGTTGAATGGAATTCTATCGACAAGATCTTGGCTGTATCGGAATAGGTCTCGGTGAAGTGGTTCTGTCTTACCGAACATCATCTGGGCTTTCGCTTCGGCCAAACATAATGATTTCAGTATACAGTCTCTCTGAAGTTTGCTTGTCTCACTGACTGATGCATTGAATGTCTTATCGGCATAAGGTTACTGCTTTGGCAAAATGTTATATCAAATTTGCATTGTCTTGCTGACCACTGATGAAGAAATACATTTCGATAAGACTCATATGTTTTGATATAATGTCATAGCGAACCCGTCAAGTCTTGGCAACTAAGTCTTGAGGGGCTTTCGGCAAGAGTTTGGTAGTGTCTCAGCGACACCAGATGAAAGGATGACTTTCGGTATGACTCATGCATTCTGTGAGAGGTCTCCCTGACATTGTTATGTCTCGTCGATGGAATACAAATGGTCTCTGTTGGTATGAGAAGTGAATTCTCTTGGAAATCTAGGGTGAGCTCGGGATGTTTCGGCAAAACAAGGGGCAGTCTATATAATGTCTCCCCGACTATGTATTGTCATGGCAACTTGAAAATGACAAAGGCCTTCAGCACAGGTTATGAATTGTCACAGCAACAATGTGTATCGAATATCTTTCAGTATATCAAAGTTGATCTATATGATGTCTCTTTGATATCAAAAGCTATAGTGATAGAATAATGGTTTCATTTCGGTGAAAGAGCCTTTTTGTCTCATCAACCAGAAGGATGTTGTGAGCTCTCGGTGTAGCATGTTGTATTCGGTATGACTTCTCCTGACTCTAGTGGATCTTGGTGAAAGCAACAACCATAAGGTTGTCTGGCAACGTTAAAATTGCCTATGTGTCATCAATTGAATTGAAAGGTTGTTAGGGAAAACATTTTGAGCTCATTCTTTTTGTCTAGGTATCGAACCCTAGCCTGGCCGCCATCATGAGAAAGCTTCATAAACTGTTCGCTTTTGTTGTTGCTGACTGCAATGGTTCCTACAGAGGTTTATGGAAGGTTTATTTGGTGCATTTCTGTCTGGAAGCTCGATAGTGGATAATGGAGTCATGGGAGTTGCAGATCTATTTGGTACTTTCAATTATGTGTTTCATGCTGCTTATACTGGTTTATGATCACTATTTTCTTTAACTACTCTTTGCATCTCTGTTACTAATATGAAAAATGATGCCCTAACTGAGTATTGTCTTTCATACATTAGATGTTATGATTTTCTATGGTGGGTAGTTGTGCGTTTTTATGCAGAGAAATGATGTCATAAGTTTCAGATTTGTTTAGAATGGCTCTTAATTGGGTTGGTTGTTCTCTCATTACTTCTCAAGACAGTTACCTATATTTCATGCAAATCAAGATGTATTTATAAAAGCAGAAAACTTAGTTTTATGTTCGATTGTTGATGTAATTCTAAGATTATCATTCCTTGGCTATATAAAAATATATGGATAAAACTCTACAATAAAATTTGTATAATAAGATGCAGAGATTGTGAGTTTCTTCTCTATGAGGTATTTTAGGGATTCAGTTTTTGAATCTTTAAGGTATTCTATAGATGAGAAAATAGAGAGATATGTGCTCAACTGAAAATAGAGAAACCCTCTGAATCATTATTATTGTTCAAAACATAATTTGAGGGGTTGGTACTCATTGAGATAGATATCTCTAAATGAGGGGTTGGTGCTCAAAAATCAGCCTATAAGGCATTGTGAATAGTTGATTATCAGATTAGGCCAGGAAGGCATTTAGGGAGTGGTTTTTATACCCTAGGAGGGTTTTCCACTTGGAAAAATATTGTGCCTCTTTGTTCTTCTGTGTTCTTTCTATTTTACTATGTTGTTGTTTCTGTTCACTGTTGAGTTATTACTTTTCTCAATTCTGTTTATGAATGATTTCATTCAACTCATGAATGCATTAATCAGAGTAATATTGAGAAAAAATCTATGATATGTTTTGAAGTTTTTGAAAATTTGGTCAAATCTATCAAGACACTGATTCACCCCCGCCCTCTCAGTGTCATTTTAACTCCAACAATTGGTATCATAGCATAGGGTCCTCTGATTGGTTTAATTACCTTGGATTGATCTTGGTCTTGGAGTTTGTTTTTAATGGCACATTCTCAAGAAGGTATCTCTATAACCAGAGCTTCGTTATTTGATGGAATAGATTATGTGTTCTGGAGAATAAGAATGTAAGCTTTTCTTATTTATTTTGATGTTGATGTTTGGAGAAAATTGTTTTAGAAGATTACAATGTACCAGCCACTATTCCCACTAATGCTGCTGAGAAAAAGAAGTATGAAAAAAATGTCAGAGCTAAGCATTCCATCTTATGTGGATTAACTAAAGATGTGTTCATTAAAGTCATGCATTGCAAATATGCTCATGGAATCTAGGAAAAACTTGAAACTATATATCAAGGGAATGAGAAAGTCAAAATATCAAAAATCATTACTCTCAAACATTAGTTCGAGGAGTTGAAAATGAAGGATGATGAGAAAGTGGTTGAATATTTCCTCAGAGTTGATGAAATTGTCAATGGAATGAAAGGTCTAGGTCAAGAGGTTAATGAATTTGATGTGGTCACAAAAGTTGTTAGGTACTTACCATCCAAATTTGAATATAAGGTTTCAGCCCTAGAATAAAAGAAACACTTTGATAAACTTACCTTAGACAGCATGCAAGGAATACTTACTACCTTTGAAATGAGAACTAGCAAAAACAATTCAACTGGAAGAGAAACTGCCTTTAACTTTGAAAAGAAAGAAAAAGTCGATGTCAGTGAATTAGAGTTGTCTCATTCTAAAGAATCTCATTTTGTTAGAAGATTTAAAAAGGGATCAAGAAAATATAAGGGAAAACTTCCCTTTAAATGTTTTAACTGTGGCAAAATAGGTCACTTTGCTGCAAAGTGTCCCTATGATAACCAAATCTATGACAACGAGACAACTGAAATATAGCCTAAGAAGGCTTTCAAACCTAAACGAAACTTCAATTTTAAAAAGAAGAAAAGTTTGTTTAGTAAGGATGAATCTGATATTGAGTCTGAAGACTCATCAGCTAATGAAGTTGAAACTTTGTTCATGACTGAAATTACTCAGCAAAATGATTCTAACACCATTGACACTGAAGAAGGTGAAGTAGATCTTGAAAGTGAGCTGAAATGTGCTCTTCAAGAGGTTATAAAACTCAAAAAACAAGTTCTTACTCAAGAACATAAACCAAATCAAGAATTGATCTCTTTGAAAACTCAGCTTGAAGAAGCTAAAAGAGAAAAAGTCTGTCTTAGAGAGATTGTAAGCTGCAAAGATCATGAAATTCAAAAACTAGAACAAGAAGTAGTCCTTCTAAGGAAGGAAATTGAAAAATATGAAAGCACTCTAAAATTGAATGAGATGCTCAACAAACAAAAGGTGTATAAAGATAAATCTGGTGTTGGTTTTGAAAAGGGTGAATGCTCAACTAACAAAGAAAAACAAAACCCCTCTTCTAAAGTCAAAAATTCAAGTTCAAATCACTCAGAATCTGGTAAGGATCATGCTAAATTTTTTAAAGGTAATAGACCTTCATACAATTTCAATTCCTTTTTCTATGGTTATTGCTTTTTATACAACAAATTTGGTCATAAGGTGAGCACTTGTAGGCTTATGAATTCTAGAATAACCAGGTTTGGTCTTAGGCAACATTATGGTTTTTGTTAGACATATCAGATGTTTTAAATGCAATACTTTAGGACATTCTGTCAAACAGTGTAGAACTGATCTGCAATCTAAACAACAAAAAATTAAAAAGGTTTGGAAACCTAAGACTATCAACAACATTGACAAACTATGTTGGTTCAAACTGCTTTTCATTCAAAGAAAAAGGACTTATGGGTCCTGGATAGTGGATGTTCTAACCATATGACTGGCGATAAGGACAAGTTTATAAAACTTGAAGATTATGTAGGTGGATATGTTAAGTTTGGTGATAACTCTGGTATTCAAATTAAAGGTAGAGGTTCACTTCTTCTAAATGAAGACACTCCTATATATAATGTTTACTATGTGGAAGGTCTCAAGCACAATCTTCTAAGTGTTAGTCAAATCTGTGATAGTGGTTATCATGTTATTTTTAATTCGCAAGGATGTGAAATTAAGAACAAGCTTGGAAAGGTTGTTACAGCTGGAAGGAGGACAAAAGGAAATGTGTACAATCTCCTTGACTCATCTTGCAATGACAATATTCAAGGTATGTGTCTAATGGGCCAAATTGAAGAGAGCTGGTTATGGCATAAAATATTAGGACACATAAACTTTGAAAATCTAGTTAGAATCAGTAAGAATCAGAATGTTAGAGGTTTACCAATTCTTAACAAGCCATAAAATTCTGTGTGTAAAGAATGCTTAAGTGGTAAATAAACTAAAATCAGCTTCAAGACAAAAGAATATTCTTCTTCAAAACCTTTATAGCTTGTGCATATTGATTTATGTGGACCAACTAGAACAAGGTCTATTAATGGTGAAAAATACTTTATGCTTTTTGTAGATGATTATACTAGAATGGTTTGGGTCACATTTCTTAAGCACAAATCATAAGCCTTTGAAAGGTTCAAAATATTTCATAAAATGGTTGAAAAGGAATCTGATCTGAAACTCAAATGCCTTCGATCAGACAAAGGAGGTGAATTCACCTCTCGAGTTTATTGATTACTGTGAACAACACGGTATTAAAAGGCAGTATGCTGCAACTAAAACACCTCAACAAAATGGGGTAGTTGAACGTAAAAGTAGAATTGTAAAAGAAATGGCTAGAACCATGCTAGATGAAGCTAAGTTGTCTTATATGTATTGGAAAGAAGCTATTCATACAACTATATATTTTGAATAGAGTGCAGCTTAGGGTGAAATCTAAACACACTCTTTATGAACTGTGGTTTGGAAAAACTGCTTCTGTCAAATACTTTAAAATGTTTGGTAGTAAGTGTTTTATCAAAAAGGATGATGATAATCTTGGAAGCTTTCAATCCAAAAGTGATGAGGGTATCTTTTTGGGATACTCAACTCACAGCAAAGCTTATAAATGTCTCAACAAGAAGGTATTGATTTTGGTGAAACCTTTGCACCTGTTGCTAGACTAGAATCTATCATAATATTCTTGGCTTATTTGTTTACAAAAACTTTACTCTTGATCAAATGGATGTCAAAACTATTTTTTTGAATGGCTATTTAGATGAAGAGGTCTATGTTGAACAGCTTGAAGGATTTATATGCAAAGATAATCCTAACCATGTTTACAGGTTGAAAAAGGCTCTCTATGGCTTAAAAAAAGCACCTAGAGCTTGGTACTCTAGGCTGGACAGTCACTTAATTTCTAATGGCTTTGTTAGAGGAGGTGTAGAGAGTAATATTTATGTTAAAACTAAAGGTTCTAATATTTTGGTTGTTGAAATTTACGTTGATGATACTATCTTTGGCTGCAATAATGTTACTTTGAGTAAAAAGCTCTCTCAAATTATGGAATCTGAGTTTGAAATATCAATGTTAGGAGAGTTAAATTTCTTTGTGGGTCTTCAAATCTCTCAATGTGTGAATGGAATATTTCTTTCTCAATCCAAATATGCTAGAGAGATGCTTAAGAAATTTCAGATGGATGAATGCCATCCAGTTAGCACCCCAATGGTTACTGGCTGCAAACTTACTAAGGTTGATGATTCTCCTGATACAAATCAAATGGAATATAGATCAATGATCGGTAGTCTCTTATATTTAACTGCCTCTAGACCTGACATTATGCAGGCAGTTTGCACTGTTGCACATTTTCAGGCATCACCTAAAGACTCTCATGTTATTGTTGTTAAACGGATCTTTAGATACATTCAAGGCACTCTTGATTATGGTCTTTGGTATCCTAGGAGAAATGATTTCTCTTTGATTGCTTATACTGATGTTGACTGGGCTAGTTGTTTGGATGATAGGAAAAGTACCAGTGGTGCTGCATTCTTTCTTGGTGATCATTTAGTGGCATGGCACAACAAGAAACAAGTATCTGTTTCTCTCTATACTGTTGAAGCATAATACATTGCTGCCACTTCATGCTGTACTCAAGTTTTGTGGATGAGTCAAACTCTATCTGATATGGGTATAAATGTTCCTAAACCTATTTCTATTGTCTGTGATAACACTAGTGCAATAAATATATCAAAAAATCATGTTATGCACTCTAGAACTAAACATATTGCTATCAAGTTTCATTTTTAGTGAGAAAAGGTACTGGCTAATGATGTTTGCTTACAATTTGTTGGTTCACAAGATCAGGTGGCTGACATTTTCACTAAGCCCTTAGCAAAAGAGTTATTTGAAAGGCTGAGACTTCGATTGGGAGTTATCTCTCAATCATTACTTCGCTGAATCTCCAAGCTACTGCTTAGGGGGAGCAAGTTAAATATTTTCATTCACTTACTACTCTCCTATAATCTTGGTTGTTGCTCTTCTATTTTTTTCTACAGTTGTTTCTCATGATATTTTGGTTGGCTTCTCAGTTGTGTTTCATGGCAATTGCATGATCTTCTCTTCTAATCTTTGTAATTGAGGCAAAAAGGGGGAGAGTCATTTGTGTTTTTCCATCAAGGACAAAGGGGGAGTTTGTTGGATTCCAGTTGTGTTTATGGTTTGTCCTTGATGACAAAATCTCTTTCAGTTGGTTCTCCTTGATGATCAGTCTTAGATATAGTGTGTTGTGTACTGATGCCTCAAGTTCAATGTGAAGATAGGTATCTTGTCACATTTATCAAAGGTGGTAAAGCGCTTTTGGGCTTCATTCTTAAATATTGAACTTTCAATGATTCGGGCCTCACTGCATTTAAAAAATTGACTTTGGTCAAAGTCATCATCTGCCATCATTATCCTTGAACATATCGACATGACATTCTCCTTGTCATGGCGATAGAAAAGGATCATATCGGCAAGACTCCTCTTTTTGTTATGGCGACAACAGAAAGGTCTTTCGGCATAAGATTTTTTCGTCGATATGTGGTCACTGCGAAATTACCTTGTCTCACCGATTGGAGGTTGAATGGAAGTCTATCAGCAAGAGCCTGGCTATATCAGAATAGGCCTTGGCAAAGTGGTTCTGTCTTACTGAACATCATCTGGGGTTTCGCTTCAGCCAAACATAATGATTTTGGTATATAGTCTCTCTAAAGTTTGCTTGTCTCACCGACCAATGCACTGAATGTCTTATCGACATAAGGTTACTGCTTTGGCGAAATGTTATACTGAATGTGCATTGTCTTGCTGACCGCTAATGAAGAAATACATTTCGGTAAGACTCATATGTTTCAATATAATGTCATAGCGAACCTATCAAGTCTTGGTGACTAAGTCTTGAGGGGCTTTTAGTGAGATTTTGGTAGTGTCTCAGCGACACCAGATGAAAGGATGACTTTTGGTATGACTCACGCATTCTGCGAGAGGTCTCCACAACATTGTTATGTCTCACCGATGGAATACAAATGGTCTTTGTCAGTATGAGAAGTGAATTCTCTTGGCAATCTAGGGTGAGCTCAGGATGTTTCGACAAAACAAGGGGCAGTCTATATAATGTCTCCCCGACTATGTATTGTCAGGGCGACTTTAAAATGATAAAGGCCTTTGGCACAGGTTATGAATTATCACAGTGATAATGTGTATCGAATATCTTTCGGTATATCAAAGTTGATCTATATGATGTCTCTCTGATATCAAAATCTATAGCGATAGAATAATGGTTTCATTTCTGTGAAAGAGCCTTTTTGTCTCATCAACCAGAAGGATGTTGTGAGCTCTTGGCATAGCATGTTGTATTCAGTATGACTTCTCCTGACTTTGGTGGATCTTGATGAAAGCGACAACCATAAGGTTATCTGGCAATGTTAAAATTGCCTACGACATAACGTGTCATCGATTGAATTGAAAGGTTGTTAGGGAAAACATTTTCAAGTCATTCTTTTTGTCTGGGTATCAAACCCTAGCCTAGCCACCATCATGAGAAAGCTTCATAAATTGTTCTCTTATGTTGTTGCTGACTGTAACGGTTCCTACAAAGGTTTATGGAGGGTTTATTTGGTGCATTTCTGTTTGGAAGCTCGACAGTGGATAATGGAGTCATGGGAGTTGTAGATCTATTTGGTACTTTCAATTATGTGTTTCATGCTGCTTATACTAGTTTATGATCACTATTTTCTTTAACTGCTCTCTACATCTCTATTACTAATATGACAAATGATGCCCTGATTGAGTATTGTCTTTCATACATTAGATGTTATGATTTTATGTGGTGGGAAGGTATGCATTTTTATGAAGAGAAATGATCTCATAAGTTTCAAATTTGTTGAGAACGGCTCTTAGCTGGGTTGGTGTTCTGTCGTTACTTCTGAAGATAGTTACCTATCTTTCATGCAAATCAAGATGTATTTATAGAAGCAGAAAACTTAGTTTTATGTTCGACTGTTGATGTAATTCTAAGATTATCATTCCTTGGCTGTATAAAAATAGATGGATAAAACTCTGCAATAAAATCTGTATAATAAGATGCAGAGATTGTGAGTTTCTTCTCTATGAGGTATTTTAGGGATTCAATTTTTGAATCTTTAAGGTATTCTGTAGATGAGAAAATAGAGAGATATGTGCTCAACTGAAAATAGAGAAACCCTCTGAATCATTATTATTGTTCAAAACATAATTTGAGGGGTTGTTACTCCTTGAGATAGATATCTCTAAATGAGGGGTTGGTGCTCCTTGAGTGGGTGCTCAAAAATCAGCCTATAAGGCATTGTGAATAGTTGATTATCAGATTAAGCCAGGAAGGCATTTAGGGAGTGGTTTTTATACCCTAGGAGGGTTTTCCACTCAGAAAAATATTGTGCCTCTTTGTTCTTCTATGTTCTTTCTATTTTACTATGTTGTTGCTGTTTCTGTTCACTGTTGAGTTATTACTTTTCTCAATTCTGTTTATGAATGATTACATTCAATTCATGAATGCATTAATCAGAGTAATATTGAGAAAAAAAATTGTGATGTGTTTTGAAGTTTTTGAAAATTTGGTCAAATCTGTTAAGACACTGATTCACCCCCCCCCTCTCAGTGTCATTTTAACTCCAACAACTTCTTCTCTTTTGCAAATTGTGGGAAATGATTTTGAAAACTCCCACCTTTTATTCTTAATTACTCAATGATCTCACCACCAGAGATGCACATTGATGATTCTAGCAATTGTACTTCGCTTTTCAATCTACCGGATTAAGCTTCATCATTTATCATCAACCAGTTCAAACTTAATCATGTTAAAAATTCATTCAATATTACTTTGGAGAGGGCGACCCGACATGATATGCAATGCAAAAATCCCCTTGAGCCAATGCAAACTGGCTCAGATACCGGTAGGGAATGTACCAGGATCCGGTACTATAGTAGGGTCTTCCACACTTGTTTCCTTCTTTCTACAAACTATGGTCGTCTTCTTCTTAGATTCATTCGATTCTACAACCTTCTTTTTGTTGTCAGGCTTTTTCAAAGCAACATATCTACATGTGTTTTCATAATGTCTAGGTTGACTACACTTGTAGCATCTTTGTCCTAACTTGACTGAGTGAACCTTAGAACTACACTGATTACCCTTGTGACCATAACCATGACATAAATAGAAATTACCATGAAAGACGTTATTCATTCCATTCCTTCTAGCCAAATTAGATAACTGACTTCTACAATGACTTTTTTTGTGACCAAACTTGTGACAATTAAAGCAGAGAGTATTTGATTCCATCTTGTGAACTATATTCTACAACCTTATGTCCAAACTTTTTGCATAGAAAACAATGATCATTCTATGATAAGTACCTTTTAGCATTTGGTTTCCTGGTTAGAGGTTTTTTAGGTGTTCTAGAGTTTTGTACCTTGCTTGTTACACTAGATCTCGCTTCAGCTTCAACTACTTTTATTTCACCCTTAGTGTCTTGATTTGAGTTTTCACCAGAGAAACCAAGTCGTCCTTTATCCTTGTGACATTTCTGTAGGGACAAAATTTGATCCATAATCATGCTACTTTCACATACTCTTGCTTCAATTTTCAGCCTTCTAAATTCTTGATCTATCTTCTCATTTTCTTCTGATTCCTATTTAATGGTATCCTTAGGATTTTCTTCAGTCTTCTTTTATTCTTCCATTTTCTATTTGATAGTATCTTTGAGATTTTCTTGAGTTTTCTTACATTCATCAAGTTGCTACTTTAAATTCACAATACTTTCTTTTGACTCTTTTAATTCCTGGCTAACCTCTTTGTTTCTTGCTTTGAACTTTTGGGTTTTCTCCCTTAGCTTTGCAATACAAGCATTTTCCTCCTTGAGATTTTCTTTCAATTCTTCATTTTCAAATTTCATGCTTTCCATGTCATCTAACATTATCTTCAGTTCCTCCTCAAAGTGATAAGCTCCTACCATTTGTTCAAACTTCCAAGGTCTCCCTTAAGATATTAAGCTTTATCTCCAAGGGACCAAACTATGATACCAATTGTTGAACAGTCTGGATAACTAAGAGGGGGGGTGAATTAGTTATCCTCAAACAATTTTCTTCACTTTAATTAATTTGGAGCAAAATTATACCAATCAAAAATTAATCAAATAGATATGAACATGAATGCACACAAAAACACTAAGCACAATGAACACCATAATTTACATGGAAACCTAGGAAGGGAAAACCACGAAGAATGCTAATTCTCAATTATTAAACATCAGTTAAGGTGACACCGGTTAAGGTGATTTTTACAAAGGCTCATTTCCAAGTTGCTCATTGCAGGATGGCTCACTAACGGTTGGGCTCACTGCCCAAATACAAAACAACAAATTACAAAATAGTCTCATTAAAAAAAGTGAACTAATGAATTTGTGTCTACATATGGATGTGATCAATTATGGTTAAGAGCACAATTTCTATCTTTAGCAGATCTAGTTAAGAATCTTCTACACAACATCCTTCCATAATCTTTGCACAACCTGTTGTCAAAGTAGATTAATCATTCCTTCACACTCTTTTATCTATTTGCACACTTGCACTCTCTTATCTGCTTGCACACATCATACTTCTTCCATGCTTCTATGTCTTTAATCAAAATGATGGTCTCTCTCTCTATATATGTATGCATGTTGAACAAAAAAAGTCGGCCACACACAATATCTTCATAGTCTTCTAAGTTGGCCAAACACCATTTGAATTTAGATCACCACAAGGAATGTCAGCATGAAGAACTACCTTAATATATTCAATAAGACCTTGCACGCTAACACCAGACCCAAAAGATAGGTTGCACATAAGGATCTTCTTACCACATCACCAAGGGACCCATGAATAGGTCAAACATAAGATAGGTTCATTACATAACATAACTATCAAAAGATAGAAAACTTTGAATTATATGAAATATATTTCGGAGCTGATGAGAACGCCACAACCAAGACCAAATCTTGATTATCATCAATTTCAGTGTCACCCGAAGAACCACAATTTGACATACAAAATCTTACAACATGCTACATGAAGTTCCAGAAACTAAGGTTACCCGGAGTAAGTTTTGATCACAACATCCATCATCAAAAGATTAGACTTTATAATACTACATTAACTGAATTCAATAGATGTTCCAAAAAGAGGTACTGCCATATCCGGATCAAGGATAATATCCACATTGTGTGACATCGTAGCATATGATAGGATAGATTAAGTTTGTTCATCATCCAAACCACAACCTTCCAGGTCCAAGGTTTTGACATCAATGACAACAATGCTAAAACATCTTCAACAATTTCTCAACACAAGCCACATGATTGTGGTTAAAGAAAAGCAAGAAAATAAGAGAATCAAAAAGAAGGAATGGAGAAAGAAAGAGGACAAAAAGAAAATAGAAGATATTTTTGAAGGAAAGGTAACAAAGGAAATGAAGGTGGGAAGAGATGAATTCCTTATTTTATTTGCTAATATTATTTTGGATGCAAATGAAGAAAGGGATACAGTGGAGTTTCATACATATGGCATTGAAAAGGAAGGAATTCTCATGCAAGAGGATAAGGGTATGTGCAGGATTATCATGGAAAAAATAGGCCCTTAAGTGGCAAAAAAATAAGAAAAATTAGAGTTAGGAAACTTGATGTAAAAATTTGAATAAGTTATCTATATTATTTCAAAAATATGTAAGAATAGAATCTGTAGCAAATTGAATGTAGTTTCTAAACTACTAGGTTTATTTTAAAATAAAAAAATCTATTTGGTGAAAATATGAAATTTCAATGCAATAGTATTTAAATTTTAGGGAAAAAATAAGAAGTAGGTGTTTGTCTGACCATCCTAACCACAATAAAATGATAATAGTTTTTTATAATATTTTAGAAATAAGTATAGGACTCATGTCCGAATGTGATGCATATTTTTTTGTAATTTGTTTGTAAGTAAATAATTAATTATGAATTTTTTACTACAACTTTTAAAAAATATAAAAACTTGTATGTCTGATCACCTTAACTTGGTCAAAAATTCATGAAATTCATTTTTTCTTTTTGTAATCCTATAGTATGCGAAGCATAGAACGTGATGCATGTTTTGGATTCTAAAAATGTCATACCGTTTGAAAGCTATATATGTTTTTTTATTAGTCTATCAATTAGGACTTTAGTCATAATTCAAATAGAAAATGAATATTAATTATTTATTAAATTCAAAGAAAGCATAATTTATATTGGTGGAAAGCTGAGAATCTCCTTTAAAAACCCTTTTCATTTCATCAATTTTGGGTAAAAAAGAAGTCATCAACCACATACCCTACAAATAACCATCATATTGCCACTTTTTGGCCCATCATGATCCTGCACATACCCATAATAAAGAAGAGAAGAATGAATTCGTAGCAAAGAAAGAGGTATTTTTTAAAGATATTGATGTTGATTTGTGTGAAGAAAGGATAAAGGAATATAAATTGAAGTAAGTGATTGTGAAGTTGGGGCAGCAATCTCTCCTTGGAAAGACATAAATATGTTGAATAAAATGGCACATTAGAGTGCAATGGAGGAGGTAGAAGAAGAGAGCAACAAGATTGTAGTATATCGTTGAGAAGAAAAAGTTGGGACAATAGCAAAAAGGTAGGAAAACACACTGGTAAAAGGTTGTTTTTGTGATATTTGTGAATATGAGTTTGATGTTATGTTACTTGCAAAGGAATTTAATGAAATTGTGGATATAAAAATGAGTGTAAGGAATAGTATTGTCATAAAAGAAGAAGGTGAAGTTGTAGAGATAGGGAATAGTCAAGCTGTAACGAAGTTTGTTCTTCATGAGGATGTGGAGACAATTCAACAATTGGGGCAACAATGTGAAGAAGAATGCATAAAAAGTGTCTTAAGTGAAAGAGGTGAAGGAGGAACGAAAAATGAAGAAGAAGATGACTTATTAATGCAGATTGCAATAGTTGAAAACGAGTGGCTTGCATTTACAATGAGTGAAGCAAAAATTTTGGCATTGAAAGATGAGGTAAAATTTGCATCTTGTGAATTTTTTGATGAATTTAATTTGTATGTAAGTGATATGGTTAAAATTGAAGGGTATGAGGATATTGAAAATGATGTTGCAGCAAGAAAGGATGAAAAAAAAATAGAGGAAGAAGAAAGTGAAGAACGAATAGGTGAAGGAAATGTGCAAAGTGAATTTATTAACTTTTATGATTTTGTTAGTGTTGATTAATAGAAGTGGGAAAATGAAACTTGGTGTAGTTGGATAAATTACATGAGAGGAAGAAAGAGGGGAAAGATGAAGGGAGAGACAAGAAGTTTCACAACAAAGAGAAGAAGAAAAATCAAGTTGATAAGGAAGAGAGGTGGATGATGAACAAACACAGGATCTTCAAATGTTCATGATTTCCCACTCATGGAACACTTCTCTTACCTGAGTTGTTTGATGCAGTAGCAGCCAGGTGCAAAGGCAATTCTACACACCAAAAAAATATTTATTTTATTCTCCTTTGATTTTTGGCTTTGGTTGTGGCCTTTCAGGCATGATTTATTTTTAAATTATTTTCTCCTCACTCCTTCAATATCAAATTTTTCTACAAGGTTGAACAATTAAATTGAATTTGGGATTTTTTTTGGTGCTTAAAATTGATTTTATTCAAAAATTAAATTTCAGCACTAAATCCCATGATTAGACATGAATTTTCCAATTTAGGCTCCTTTGTAACTCTCGTGAGTTTGAAAATTGTTTTTCATCAATGTTGGAATCTTTGGGGTGTAAGTGCTTCAGGTAGTAGAGGTGCAAGAATGAGATAATGGATGTTAATTAAGGAAAATATCAAGAAATTATCACAAACGAACAATTAAGGGTTTGAATGCATTAATCCCATGCCCAAAATGGAGGAGGTGGAGGTTTGAATGACATTTTTGGGAGAGGAAGATTGTCCAAATCATAATTGTGAGACCCAATCTCAGTAAATTTGGCATAACTTTCTCATATCAAAACAAAATAGAAAAAATCAAAATCTTTTGGAAAGCTAAGAAGTAGACACATAAAATCCAAAAACTGTTTTAGAAAATTCTTTCAAATGAGGGAACAATGAAAGGAAAAAAGTGACGGGTTTTAGAAGATCTAAGATAGAAAAAGAGAGAAAAAGCAAGTAGAAGTGTGAAGGAGAGCATATGGGCACCCCATTCTCCATGCTCAAATGTTGGAGAGGTGATGTTGGTGATGTTTTGATAATATTTTTAGCTGATTTATGAGTTTTGTAAATCATATTTGTAAAGGTTGAAGGCATTCTTTCCTGTAGATTATTTCAAGGAGGATTTGATTTTTTCAATGTGTTGTTGAAATTAAAGATTTAAAAATATTTTTCATTGTATTTTATTTATGAGAATGCATTTTATGTTATGGCTGCTTGGATGGGTTGTTTGACAAAACACCTCATTCTTGAATGCATCATAAAGACTTCAAGCTTCCATAGCCAATGATTGTAAAAGAAAAAAACTTGCATCATAAATTAAATAGGTTAAACATTTTTAACACATTTTAAGGAAGAGGGTTTCCGGTCAAGAATAAGAGCATTCAACAGTTCAAGGATTTGGAAACACTGCTGAAAGAATTTATTTTTTGATAAACACCGTATAAAGAGTTAGAGACTTTAGAAAACATAACACAACCAAGATGAAATATTTATATCTTTTTCGTAGCTTCCAGGAGGAAGCCTAAGACTGGAGAGGGAGAATGTAAGGCAACTAACATTAGTATAACTTTGGTTTGATTTTGCATTCATATAGTTGGTATGCAACTGTAGACATTTATTTTCTTATAAATGATACAATATGTTCATTTAATAAAATAATTTGATCATATAGTGTTTTGGTTAAATGTTTAATTTCCACAAGAATAAATGTCTTTAATTGTTATGATAGATCCTATAATTATTTGATGTTAGAAAAATTTGATGTTTATATTTATTTTTTTGATTATAATTACCAAAGTTTACTAATGCTTCAGTTGAGATGTTGCAAGAGGGCAGCACAGGTTCCTTAATAATTGGAGACAAACTCCAAATGCTAAATATTTAATTATCGGTCTTTAATTTTGTAAGGGGGTTTAACGTTCAGAGTAATTTGATTTATCTATTTTCTTTATTTGTGGAGGAAGTATGTTTTATTTGAGTAATATTTTCATTTGAGGGAAGTCGAAGAGTAGGGAGGAATTCTATTTTAGAGAGTGATTTGGCTATTGTTTTTACTATATTCTTTCTCAATTTTTTTGGGAGTCGAATTTTGTGTGAAGATTGTTGCTTCTTTGGGTGATTGGTTGAAAGATATTGGGGGTTGAAGGACAATAACATAGAGAAGGAATTTGAATTCTTTTATTGGGATTTTTTGTTGATCCTAACATGGATAGCCAAAGTAAGTTTTGCACTTTGACTTGGAAATTTTGATGTGTTTATTGAATGCTAGATGGATTATGTTGCAAAAATTTGTGTTATTTTATGTTTTTTGTAGAAACTTGTTTGTGTGACGGGGTTTTTGGGTGCGTATAATGAGCGAATGTCACTTGAGGGCTGAGAGCCTCCTTTGTGTGGGGTTGAGAAGGGCGTGGAGCCTCTCTTAGGGATTCATGACAAAAACAAATTATGTGTATATATGTGGTGATGGAAATGGGTGTTGGGTGAAATATGGATTGGCTAGAGGTGGAGGAATGTTGAATGGGAGGTTTGGGTGTTGGATGCAAAATGGAATGGTTGGTTTTGAAGGTGATGTGAATTGGATGTGAATTTGGCATAGGCGTATACTTGCATAAAATATGTGCCAATTTGGAATAGAAGCATGCTCACATAGCACATGCACTAATGTGTCATATGCACACTAGGGTTTGGAACATGCATAATTTGGCACAAGAAGGCTAATGGGTATTACATCCGCCTCATTGTATGTCACATACAAATAGGTTGTGCAACAAGCCTAATTGGGTGTGAAGCATGTGCACTGCATGGTTCATACATAATAGGTTGTGGTACAAGTGCACCAACTTGTCATGTAACACACCATGGGTGGTGCATGCACACAAGTATTGAGTGAGTAGATAGCAAGGAAAATTTAGTTTGTTGGGGAATATTTAGGTTAGGGTTTAAGGAGAAAATGAACTAGGGTTGGGGAAAATGAGGGTGAACACATATTTTGTTGGATATGGAGACATGTCGTAGGGTAGTAAAATGGAGTGGGTTAGATGGGAAGAAACTGGTTGGATTGAAAAATGGGTTAGGGAAATGAGAAAATGGGTTAGGGAAATAGGAAAATGAGTTATTCAAATGAGAAAATGGGATAGGGAATTCAAAAAATGGATGGGTTTAGATAGGAAAATGAGTTAATGAAATGAGAAAATGGCTAGATGGGGCGGGGAAATGGGATTAAAAATGGAGAAACAAATGGGTTGGATGGGAAAAGGGATGGACTAATCAAATAAGAGAATGGCTAGGTTGGGTATAAAAATGGGGGGAAATGAGAAAATAAATTGGTTTAGGTATGAAAAAATTTAAAGAAATGAGAAAACAGTTGAGTGGGATGGGAAAAAAGGAGAGGAAAAGATTAAAAAAAAAATTAGATAGAAAAATGGGTTAAGGAAATGTGAAAATGGATGGGCTTAGGTTTTGGAAAGAGGTTGACCGGTTGTATGTCTGTGTGTAGATTTTTCTCATGGTGGTGGATCGAGAGAGATAGCCCACAATGTTGAGGTTGATGGGATATTTTTTCCCTTCAACTAGATAATCCCTTCCTCCATGTCTTGCACATCATCTAGACATAACTCCTTACATTCATCAATACTACCTTCAAAATAAGAATGGGTGAGCATCTTTGCACTCTATCTAGGAATTCTTGAATCTATTTATAATATTCAAAAACTTGCAAATGGTTGACATTGTCTAGTACACTAGGTCAATAAATAATTTCAAGCATATACAAATCTTTCTTTAAATCTAGATAAGGTAAGAATAAAGAAGTAGATACAACCAATGAATCAACTTTAGAGTTTAGGTCCCTAGGTAGTGCTTCAATTGAGAATGAATCAAAATGCTCAATGCAATCCCACACTTTATTTTGATAATGCTTTAACCTTTCATTCTTAATTGTGAAAATATTACACACCTGCTTGAATATTAAATCAACATCTCCCAATACCCATCTCATTTTGATTCCTTTTTCTTTTGCTACCAGCAGTCCCAATAATAGAGCTTTATACTTTGCAATGTTATTGGTGTTACCAAATTCGGGTTTATATGAGAAAGGGAAAGTTTCACCAGTAGGGGAAATCAAGAAAACACTTGCACCTTATCCTAAAATGGAACAACTCCCATCAAATTCTACAATCTAAAGTTCAAAGGAAATATCCAGACCAATAAGTTCAATATATTTGCTTGGTTCTAAAATGAGCATATAGTTCCCAAATTCTGATTCTTCAATCCAAATATGTGACCCAGGATCCTATTACTTCAATACTATAAATTTGGCTTTTGGATATGGTTTTAGGTGTACCTTCTTTTTCCTATGGGAATTTAGGCATGAGACTAGTCCATCTAAATTTCACCTCCTAATTCCTTGCAAAAGCTTCTACTCTACTCAAAAGCATGAAATAACTAGTCAGGATATTTGCTACAAGGATGGTCAATTTAAGCCTTTGTCCAAGATAAGCTGCAAGAGAAACCTAGGAATATTTAATTTTTCCAAGAAAATGCACATGTTTGGACTCCATAGAATAACATTTTCCAAAAGTTTTAGTCAAGTACAATCCCAAAGCCTGAGCCACTTTTGTAGGCATAAAATTATCTAAAGCACCTGATTCAATAATACAATTACTTAACCTATATATCCATTAAAAAATAGAGACACATAGAAAGGATTAGGTTTTTCCCCTAAATTATTTGATATGATATTTCTATTTTTTGTGGATAAACTAGATGAGGGCTCCTCAGCATTAATCATTTGGTCATCCAAGACAAAATGAGTTTCAAAACTCTCATATTTCACATACTTTACTAATCTATCTAATTCCTTGTGATTCATTTTTAGGTACTCTACTTGTGAAATTTTTATTTTGGAGTTCTTACAAAAATCCACTATATCAAAAGAATTAGAATTTTCAACTAATGATGAATCAAGAATTTTATGAATATTTTCTAAAAATTTAGCTTTCTTGAGAAGAGGAGCCATTCTTAGATGAAGCACTAGATTTGGTCAAAAATAAAATAGTGGCATTTCATGTACCTTTATGATTTGAATTTTGTTGACCAAAAGTAAATATTGCATAGGCAGAATCATCTAAAGTAGTATAAATATTCCCCCCCCCTCTCAAAATCATATTCATATTCAAGAACTCCAATTGTAGATTCACCACATTGACTAGAAACACTCTCTTCATCAATGATTTCCTCAATAACTTCCTTGTAGTCATTTGCATGAATTTATTCATCTCTGAACAATCTACTCCATCATGACCAATGGTTAAATGAAGAGCACATGTATATTATTTTTATTCCCACCCAGAGGTGCTTATATATCAAGTCTCTATTGAGTGGGCAGAAGAGGAAGAGTTTAATTATTTGATTCTTTGTTTCCTTTTCTAGATATATCTTGATATGGTTGGGAACTTTTGGGAATTTGTCTCTTCAGAGAAATTATGCCATTAGCTAATCGTTGAGTCATAGGATTTGATGAGGTAGAAGCTTGAGACTTAAATGCAATTATCTTTTCCATTTTCTTCTTGTAATCAAATCATCTTCTAATTCAATTGCTAGAGTTTGTGATGCATCCAAATCAGCTACCAGTGCTCTTCTCAAAAGAAAGATAATATCAGGTGATTGTGCATTTATGAAAAAACATTTTTTATTCTCAGGCATGGTTCTTTTAATATTATCAATTTTATTCACTAATTTCTTAAACTTAGCAACAAACTCTACCATAGTTTCATGAAACTCTTTCTAAAGTTGAGTCAATTATGGAAGTAGTGAGTGGTCATCTTCCACAATTCTAAATCTATTCTCAAATTGAGTTCTCATTGCTTCCCACAAATGAACATAAGCATTAGGAAGGTGTTACAACCACAAAAAAGTAGTGTTAGTGAGTGAATCCACAAATAACCTAACTTTGATATGTCTTCATGTTGTACACCCAATACCCCACTTGCAAAAAAGAAGGCATTAATGTGTTCATCAATTGAAACTTTACCATCTACTTTGAACTTAGGAATTATTTTTCTTGGAACCATTAGGTAATTCATGTAGCTAGTTGCCAAAGGCCAAAGGTCCTATAGCTGCCCCCCAAGGATCTGGTAACTAATGAGCCATGTTTTTTGTAAAATTAACAACTAGGGGGACTATAGTACTATGTAGGATAAGAGCTTGACATGTATGAGAACAATTTCATTCTCCTGTTGTTGAGGATGACTTACTTTTGAATATAATTCTCCTATTCATTCATGTAAAAATAGAGAAATTACCTTCTTGCAAGGCATTGAAAACTAGATCAATAATACGTCTCCTTTGTTCACATCTGGTATATCTTCGGGAATCCATTGTAACTAAAAAGATTCAATAACTTATCTTCTAATGTGTTCTCTAGGAAGAACAATGATTCTATCAATGATTTGTAATTGTTGTCCTGGTCTTAGCCTTCTAAATTTTTTGCGACATACAACTCCCTCTTTAAATTTTCAATAAAATCTCAAAAATGTGAATTTAAAACTGTGTTCTTTTTACCGGAAAGTAGAAAAGGCATAAATCTTCAAACTCAAAATATTTTAAGAATTCAATACAATGAATGGATTCATGAACATATATAAATCACTAGTGCACAAGCTATTCTAACATTCCATATAAGATAAAATGAAATTATCAACTAAAATTAATAATAGAACTAAAGTCAATCATATAAATTAAAATGTTACTCATTGAGACAAAAATTATATAACTCAAGGAATTAACCAAACACATAGATTCTAATTACATTTCTCTAAATTAAAATGACATCTACTACATGAATATAAACCTACATAGTTTTAAATTCCATGTATGCTATTCCGAAATTGTGATACTTGTTAAGAGAGATTCTAGTTATGCTTAATTACAACTATACCAAGCGGGTAATAACTGCTTCTTTTAAATAACCACCCAAAATCAAGAGTCTTTTTAACTTCATAACATAAAGTTTATAAGAGATATTAAAGCAAATAAAGGTGAGGTGGAACTTCATTGGTGACCCCTTTGGATGATTTGGTGGCAAAAGTGGCACTCCTGGCGTTATACGTATAATAGGATTTCACAATGGGTGGCATATCCCCATGTTGAGGAATAATAGTATTCTTGACTCTTAGTTTCCAAAGATCTATTTTTTATTTGGCCACTTTTATCTTCATCATGTAAGTAGTGGCAAGCCCACTAAACTAAAATAGAGCCAAATCAATACCAATAAACCTCCTCAAGCTCTCTATAGTGATGTTTTTTTTGTTGTAGATGTTGTTGATTATCCCTTTGAGGATTCCTTTGAACATTTCCTCATCTTCATCTTTTGAGCTGCCCACTTTTTGAAGTGTTATCAGTTAGGACTACACCCTAGTTGAGTATGCACTCAACCATCCAGTGTAACATGGAAACATCCTTGAGTTGTGGGTGGCTCAAAGTGAAGATGAATCTCTAGAGTGGGCTAGTTCCCCTAGTATATCACCTAAAACTACTAGAAATTTGAGGAAAAGGGATAAGAAAATTCTTGAGAGGAAAATACCATGACTAAAGGGGTGATGCACAAAAAAATAATAATTTTTTTTGTTGTTTCTACTCATAATCAACACTAAAAAGACCTTTGTTTTCACAAGCTCAATTTACACATGCAATACATTACTAATTTATATGAAGCTTTCAATTTAAGGCTTGTTTGAAGGAAAAATAGATTTTTTATCACAACTACAACCCACTAAAATTACTTAAAACAACATATAACCTACAATGCATGAAACCCTTATTCCAACATTTGCAACAATGAGATATAGAACAAGATTCAAAAAATGAAATCACAATTAAACATTAGATTGCCAATTGCAAACAGAAACAAAATTATTGAAGAAGGAATACTATTGTCATTATTAATTTTGAAAGGATTTTTTTGTTACATAAAATCTCTTGAAAAAGAGTTACAAGGAAAATTATGTTGTTACAAAAGAAGCAACAACTAAAGAATGAATGACCTATGAGAAGAATTTATAAACTGCAATCTTCAAATAAAAACTTTCCATGAAGAGAGGGCTGAAAAATGCTTGTAATCTTCTACAAAACCTTGAAGTAAGCTTCATGATTAAAGAAAATGATTGATTTCCAAATCATTTTACCTTCCCTTGTTGTAGAAAACAACTGATTTATTTTCAATTTGATCCTTGAAATCTTCCCTTTTCAAAATCAGTGCTAAAACTCCTATAAATCAGGAACCTTGAGCAGTGTCTCCAATCTTAGAAATTTTTCCTTGGAAAGACAATCTAACTCTTACATCAAACATCAACAAACTGCCCCTCAAAACAAGCAATTGTAAACCTGAGAATCATCTAAAATTTTCAACTTTGTAATCTAACCACTAATGTACAATGTGAAGAAAAACTCAAATCTTTTTTAGGATAAAACAATTGGTGTGAAGAGGTATCACATCTTGAATATGAACTAGTTGAATAATATCCTATTACTTTCCTTGAGTTTTTTATCCTCAATCCTTTGCTTGCACAACCACTCTTGACCCTATAAAGAAAACACCTCAATATCTCTCTTTGTTAATAGACTGCTCAAGTAGAAAATTTTTGATTTCACCATGATATGGATTTCATCAATAAGAATCTCCCATGCTTGACATGACACCCACTGGCTTTTGAGACTGTTAACCTTCTTCACTGGCTCAAAATTATCCATGCATCCATAGACCGATGCATCTTATATTGTTGCCACAAGGATATAATAGATTGTGACCTTAACATTGCATAATGATTGCTTTCCTACTGAGAAAAGGTTGCTCCCTAACTGGTGCTTGTATTGATCTTTGAGTGATTGGTGACTAAGATCATGATGCAAGAGATTAATCAAACTTGAAAAGGTGACTTCCTCCACAAACTCACATACTCTAACCATTAAAGATTGAGACCACTATCTATGTTGCTTGATTTGGAAAGTCGTTCTCTTGATTTCAGTTTACTTTTCTAACACTATTTTTCATTGAGCTTTCCAATGTTAGATATCTCTAAGATGATATCAGTTGTTGCAATACGTTCATGACATTTTAGTGACAGTGACTATCTTTCTTGTTATTCACATTGTAGCACATTCGTAGCATCACCATGACTGTAACTGCATTGTAGCAACTCTGAGACCATAAGCTATTGCAACCCTATGATAACAATGGACTGTGACTGAGATATTGTGCTATGCATGATATTTGGTTATCATTTTATTGTTCTTTCGATAGGGAATACATCATTTCACTATTAAACATTTCCATTACTGCCTTCAACTCAAAGCTTGTTGTTGGACTTAACACCATTGTCTTAAATTTTATGAATCTTGAAACACTTCCCATACCTATACACTTAAAACATTGAACCTATGTCTCATACTCTTTTTTTGTGGCATGATTGTCTTCCATGCATTTGAAGGCCTAGAATCTAGTTCACATGATGTTCAAATTTCTTGGACAATCGCACTCATTTTCTTGTCACTATAACCTTTATGTTTATAACCTTGACATGAATTCCCTTTCACTTTAATGAAATGATCTACACTTTGCAACTTACTCATCACTGTGATTGCCTTTAGTTTTGTCCTTTATGAAATTGCTCCTTCACTTAATTCACCATGTTTCTATAACATTTCATAGCTCCCTAAGGTCTCATGCATTCATGATGCTTGTCTTAATGAATAACCTTCCATCAAATCCACTAGTATATTCTCTTGTGAGGCTTCCGTTCTTTCTAATATAATCCATAACAAGAGTCATAAAGAATATTGTCATAAACACAACAACAATTGCAACAAAACCCTTACACTATGAATAATAGTCTTATCCTAGAATTTCCTAGAGACCCTGGCCTTTTGACTGTCACAAACCCCAGAAAAATACCTGCACTATCTTCATAAACTTTTCAAATATCATAATCTTGAAAGCATTTCAAAGAGATAAACCCTTCATTGATGAGGGTTTCATAATTGTCATAGTGTAATGATTGGCATTAATGCCTTAGTTAATAAAAAGCCCTCGGAAGTAGCTTTTATAGAATAGTGTGAATTCTCTTTTACGTATTCATCACAATCTACTCAACATGCTCTTGGGACTATCATTCTTCTTTCCATATATTGTATTTGCAAATGTCACTTTCTTTCAACAAATTGCTGCCCCATAAAAATGACGAGAAAAATTTCCTTGAAGATTGAGACCTACCCTCTTTATTGCATGAGGATTGTACTTCTAACATTCAATACTACTATCCTTCATTCATGAATGATTTCCCATTGTGTATGAGCCACTGTGATCTTCAAGTGATGACATTGCATTTTTCACAAACCTATTGCCTTCTCATGAACCTTGCAAATAAAGGGTTGAATGGAAATGATACCCAAAAAACATATGAATCTACCCATTGAATGAGAATAAAACTAATGAAACCTCATCATGCAACAACAAAACAAAATCCCCAATGCAAAGACATATC